>BQNB010014238.1:10062-75565 GCA_026074375.1 Tanacetum coccineum
GAATTACATCACAAGATGCACCACAATGCATACAAAGAAGCCATAACAGGCTGCTGCCATTGTCGCGGCTGTTAAGATGCTAAGGACGTAGCAACGTCCTTGTGCCTCGGTGTTTAACTAGACTCAAGACTAACCATATACGACGGATCATGCGAAGTAAGTATAGAGACTTAGTTATACATGTAGAATGTTACAATATGTAGAAGAAGAAACCACAACAGTGGTTACCAACTCCACTGTTGGGCTCGACAGAAAACAAAAAGAATGGAAAGAAAGAGTAGGCCATGTGGGTTTTTTTGTAATGTATAGCAATAATGCATGTAATAATTTCCAAAACTTGCATGAATTTTTCCTTGACGTAAGAGTAGTAAAACTTGCATGTTTTTTAGCCCTTTGGGTCATCCCAGCCGAGACCCAAACGGGTTGACAAGCTTACTAACGAAACGAGGTAAATTAGAAGAGGTAGAACCTTATAAACTACATTTTTTGACGACTTAGAAATAGTAACAATGAAATCGAATTATAAATGGATAAACGAATCTAACGCGGTCTATATAAATTGTTTAACAATAAAAATATTTTAAAGCTTGATCGGATTTTAAAACATAAAAGTTATAAGGTTGAAAACGTAGAGATTGAAATATAAAAACTTAAATATTCAGTAAGCACTATTTTAGGAAATTTGAGGGATTTCATGAGATAATATGAAAACTTTAGGGTAAATTGCGTAAATTACTTAACATAGAAATAGAAGGACTGAAGCTTACTATATTAAAGCTTAAGGTTATTAGCTGTAAATAAATAAGCCTTATAAACAAATTAAACGAGTCGAACGAACCGTGATGTATAAAACTGATAATTATACAACTTAATCGACGGCTACGCTATAAATAAATAAACGTGATAAGAGAATATATAGACTTAGTAATTTACACCTAATGCCTATATTTTCCTAAGATATAAATCCCATGAACTTATAAAAATAAGCTACTATACTTATAGTTGTAAAGTCGTGTATCATCCCTAGAGCCAACGGTTTAATCAACATTTTTAAAACATAAAACGTTAACTTATAAACAACAGTGCCCTCGATGACCCATTTGCATAAGTCATTTCATACATTAAGTCTTTAGAATGTAAACTCAGAATTGTCATAATTACTTAGGTGTTTGACTGAATCATTATTGAAGTGCATTGATCAATTCCAGACGATTATCTGGCAAGGTGAGTTTCCATAGCCCCTACTCTACTGTTTTTGGGGTGAGAACATTGCTTATTTTAAACATGTGAACACAAGTACAATTATACATTACTGATTGGTCTAAGTCCCGATTTAACCCAAGTTGTTATTTGCCCGATTTATCATGAACCGTTAATTACTTGTAAGCGCGAATGTTATGGATAGATCTATCGGGATTGACGTCCCTGTTCGACTTGGACTGACATTAGTCAAGCGAATACAGTTTCATTTGAGTCAGATTACGGGTGTCCCGGGTTAGACACCTGCAAGGGCATTCATTATTGTTGGTATATGTTAACGCTTCGGTGTCATGAGCTTAGACGATAGTAATGCAATTTATATGACTTTGTATCTGTTATATTGTCATATGTGGATAAAATCTTGTGGTTCATAAACATTAAACATTTCTGCTTAAACCAAACCTATGGGCTCACCAACTTTATGTTGACACTTTAGCAATGTTTTTCTCAGGTATTAAGAATGAAGATCCTATGTGAAGTCTCACGCATTGCAGTCATTTCCAGTTATTAAAGATCATTTGTACTATTTAAAAACGTTGTCGTAATGTCTATTTTATGCTTCCGCTGAATGTTTAAACAATTTATTATTTCCTAATTCAAGTGATTAATTTTCTCAAAACGTCTCATATAGAGGTCGTTCTGTATCTTAGAAGTATGATAATCATGAAGTCACACGCCCTCGGTTGCCATTATACTCTGATATTTTGGGGGTGTGACAGAAGGGGTGAACAAGTAAGTTCTGATGCTAGCTTATTAAAAACAAACACAATATGTTTTAATGTATGTAGTTGTTTTATTTATTCGTTTCAAGTGTGAATTCCATAGTATCCATTGGATTATACTATTAGTTTAGTTTAATTACATGATCTTTAACAGAATTAGGAAATGCTAGCTAATAAAGGGTTGTTTAGAATTGCAAATTCCACGTATGCTTATGGCTTAATATATGCAGATAAGCCATAAGCCCATAGCAATTTAAACAAGTCAAAATGGCTTTTGTCCTTAGTGGACTTATTTGAGATGAATTTACTGTTTTCGATGAAGTCAATCTTGATTTTTGTGATAGTAAAAGAAATGACATGGTGCATAAGATGGCTATGATGGCTGCAAAGTTGGTTTTAAATACTGATATACTATAGTTTAATTATTGCTCATCTTTGATTTGCTGTATTATTGTGAAATATTAAGTTTGAGATCACATAAATGGGAAGCTTAAAAAGGATCTTCAATACCAAGCAGAAGTGAGTTTTAATTAGTTCAAATGGTGAACGGTTTAAATTCAATAATGCCTTTTAGGCAAATTCTCTACGTAGTCCGAGATATCAAATACTATTTAGCTGTTGATTTCTGTGTATATTAATAAAGATGACCAGCAAGAGCTGCAGCCATTTGGACTCGACTAAGTTTCGGGTACTCGCAGGTACATTTGGGGTTGTCATTCCTTAGGCAACACATCCTGCTACAAGCACCACATATGGCTAATGGAAATGATACAAGCACCATAACATCAACTATTCCTACCTTCCGCACTCAGTTTGTTGGCTCGAGCTATAAACAGATTAATATTCATTTCCAACTTCGGGTTCCAAATACAAAACCTAATTAGTATAGTTCAACAATATTTCTGATCCTGATTCGATTTCTGGAACTTGACAATAAAGAATTCAAAAACATCTAAACTAATATGTGAGGACTTTTTAAGTTTTAGTTAGGGTCGTGGTTTAGCCAAAATCTCTTTCTAAAACAACTACTTTCTGATTGGTTGCGTTGAACAAAGCTTATGTTGTAGTAGGAGTAAGTGTCTTTTTTTCTTTGCCATAGTACTTATAGGGTGTTTGGCTATGCATATTTAAAGTGTTTAATGACTTATTTTATTCTAAAGATATGACAAGCTTACGGAAATACTGATTTTTTTATTTTGTCACGCGCGATGCTTCGGAATCTTAGTGCTAAACTGTTTCAGGGGTGTCTTGAGCTTCAAGAAATTGCGGTTGAACGAGACCGGGACATCGATAGAGTAGATACCTATTGCATAAGTGGTCCAGAATTGAGGATACGGTGTTGAATTTAGTCACAAAAGTCACTTCAATCAAATATCTATCCTTATCTAATTGTTGCTCATTGAAACGTTAAAAATATGTATGATCCAAATCTGTATTTGCATTACGTGTCCTTTTGCTATGCCTACTGTTCGAAATCATACAAATGTAAGGTCTTTGTACTCTCGAATCCATATGTATTTACTTTGCGTATCTTTTTTCTATGCATAAGATATGCAGTTGTGGTGACAAAACGCGCCGCTAAAAACGAAACTTGTTAAAGAACATAAATGCTATGTCCACATTTTTAATATTAAAAAATAGAAATCTGATCACTTTTAATGTAATTTTAAACATTAAAAAAAGATTTAATATTAAAAAAATGTTCAAAGGGTTCACGATATGAGAAAAAAGAAAGAATTTTTTTTTACAAAATGCACCCTCACAGTATATAAAAACTTATGAAAACGATCTTAAACTTTTTACTTATTTACGACTTTTTTATATAACACGCTTTATTTATCAAATATAGAACGTATATCTGTTGATTTATTCGCAAAAAAATATGTCATTGTAAAGATCGTCCACCTATGAACAAAACGAGCCAAATATTGCAATGCTTCTCATATATCTACGATTTTATAAAAAATGTTGAAGTTTAATATATATTTTTAAAAAACTTGCTGAAATAATCCCTGAGATTATCGGTTCGTTGCGAGATTAGTCCGAACGACTGAAAAATAATGCTTCCGGTTATCGGTCCGTTGCAAATTTAGACTCGCGCGCTTCGCAGGGACACGCGAGTTACGAAGCTCGTATATATTAAAATTTGAAGCGTATATCTATTTACGAATTTTTTATATAACAAACTTTATTTATCAAATTTGAAGCGTATATCTATCTATTCATTTGTAAAAAATATGTCATTGAAGAGAATGTCAAATTGCGAACAAAACGAATATTGCAATGCTTTTAACATACCTACGATTTTATTAAAAATGTTGAAGTTTAATATATATTTTTAAGAAACTTACAGAAATAGTCCATGAGGTAATCAGTTCGTTGTGAGGCTAGTCCCAAGTCCCAACGACTGAAAAACAGTACTTGGGGTTATCGATCCGTTGCAAAATAAGCCCCGCGCGCTCCGCGACGACGCGCAAGTTACGAACCTCGTTTCTATTAAATGTCAGCTAACTATTTTACATACTTAAGATCAAATGAGAATTTTTTTTAAAAAAAAGATAAAAAATATTATAATTGTATGTTTGAGATGCATCAAGTATATTTAGAAGCATCCTTAGTCTTTTAGCTGCATCATAATATGTTTTCTAACTCAAAACTATATGTCTTTTAGTTAAAAAAACATTGAAATTTTATCTCACACGTTTTCAACATGAATTGTACACACGATCATTTTATAAAACAACGATCACACATAATATGAGATTGGTACTTTCACGTTAAAGGATGCTCGTAATATTATTGACCAAAAGACTCTTCATTCTCTTCCTTCTACTTCTTGGGACAAAATCATTCCCCGCAAGGTTAATATTTTTATATGGAGATTGTCATTGGATCGGCTTCCTCACAGGTTGAATCTCTCTTTGCGTGGAATGGATATTCCGGTTATTTCTTGTTCCTCTTGCAATGCTAACGTTGAATCTGCCAATCATATTTTCTTTGAATGCATTATTGCTTCTGATTTATGGAAGCTCGTGTATAGATGGTGCGAAATCCCCTTTGTCCAAGCTTTATCCTTTGAGGCTTTTAAAGATTGGTTATCCTCCTAGCATGCTCCTAAAGAAAAGAAACACAGGCTTTTCATCATTTCTACCTCGGTTCTTTGGTGGCTTTAGAGATTCCGAAATAGTGTTACTTTTAACTCTCAACCGTTGAGGAAAAGTGACATTTTTGATTATGTTCGTTCTACTTCGTTTTCTTGGCTCCATAACAGAGGCAATTTGATTTTATCCTGGACGGATTGGCTGAAGTCCCCTCTAATGACCGCGTGTTTGGACAATGGTTGAATGCTTTGTTTCAGAAGGCTGCTTTCTTGTCTCGCCTTCTTCCTCGGGGCTTGTTTGGGGTTTCTTCAAAAACCACCTCGGAGTGAAAACCGGTGGCTCGGCCTCCGTGGTGGGGGGTTTTTCTTTTGGCGGAGTGAAAACCGAATGTTCGGCCTCCGTTTCAAAAGTTTTTTCATCCCTTTAGTTTCTCTCGCAGTTAAAGTCCCGGGTTGCATCGTTTTGCTTTTATTTTTTGTAATTCATATGTACTTTTAAGTTTCTAGCTCCTTGCTAGACTCTTTTTTTCAATATATTATCAGCCGTTCAAAAAAAACATGACCATGAAATGTTATCTGAAATTATAGGTACCTCTATTTTGGAGTAAATTGCAAAAATGGTCCTTGTGGTTTGGCCAAATTACAAATTTGGTTAGTCAAAATTTGAAATTGCAAAAAAGTCTTTATTTTGAAGGTTTGGTTATACTTTTGGTCCTTCGTCGACTTGAAATGACTAAAATACCCCTATACAATTTCGCCAAACCATAAGGACCATTTTTGCAATAATAAAAAAAATATAATTAAAAAAAATCTGTAAGATTTTTTTTTAAATTTTTTTATTTCGGTATCAGTTTACGAGTAATAATAAATAAAAATAATTTTTTTATTTCGGTTTAGTTTACGAGCAATAATTAAATTTTTTTAAAATTTAATATTTTTTAAAATTTCGGTTTTAGTTTACGAGCAATAATAAAAAAAATTTAAATATTTAAGTTTTTTTTAATTTTTTTTTTTTTTTTTTTTTATTTTTCGGTTTCAGTTTACGAGCAATAATAAAAAGAATTAAAAAGAATTAATTTTGTTTATTTCGGTTTCAGTTTTCGAGCAATAATAAAAAAAACTTATTGCGGTAAAACCCTTTACCCAAAAAAAACAATAATAATTTTTTTTTTAAAACTTAATAATTTTTTTATTATTGCTCGTAAACTGAAACCAAAATAAAAAAATTTAAATTTTTTAATTTTTTTATTATTGCTCGTAAACCGAAACCGACAAAAAAAACTAATTTTTTTTAGTGTTGCTCGTAAACTGAAACCGACATAAAAAAAATTAATTTTAATTTTTTTTAATTATTGTTCGTAAACTGAAACCGAAATAAAAAAATTAATTATTTTTTATAAATTTTTTTATTATTGCTTGTAAACTGAAACCGAAATAAAAAATTAAAAAAAATTTCTTACAGATTTTTTTAATTTATTTTTATTATTGCAAATATTGGTTCCTTGTGGTATTGGCCAAAACTTCAGAGGGTGTAGGTATTTTAGTCATTTCAAGTCGACCAAGGACCAAAAGTGAAACAAAACCTTGAAAATAAGGACTTTTTTGTAATTTTGAAATTTGACGGACCAAATCTGCAATTTGGCCAAACTACAAGGACCATTTTTGCAATTTACTCTCTATTTTGTATATCATACTGGATTCATCTATAAATTTCTCAATTATTTACGTATCATGTTGGATGTTATAAATCTAGCAATTCGTACATTTTTTAAAGATTTATCTTCTTTAAGTAAAATGTTTTAGGTAAATAATTGTCTTTTAATAAATACGTGTATGCACTTTTAATTACTTCTGAAAAATATAATATATAAGCTCGTGCGTGCGATGGGCATTTAAACTATATTGGTTTTATGCTCTAGTGTTATACACATTTTTCGTCTGTAAACGTGATTGTTAATTATTATTATAGATAGTTCTTTAACTGTTACAAACTTATTATAAATTTAACTAAGGTTTTCTTTTGCAGGATAATTAATTATAAATACATTTTTTTTAACTAAAAATCGTGCGTGATAAGTATTAATAACATTGTTTTCTTACAAAAAGGCAGAGAAGAAGGTATGAATATATAACCCAAAATTTATGATATGTTGAACCGGAAATCAATCAATATAACCCGAATATAACCACCAATAAACCACTAGTATTTGTATCAACCCGAATCTTGTATATCAAAAAGATGAACACCCCTTTTTGCCTTGTTGTTGTCGAACCAAAAGAGAGAAGGGAAAGAGAGATAGTTTTGATTTTTGATTTGTGTAGTGTGTGAAAGAATGAGCTAGTTACTTGTATATATATGGGATTAATTTTTTAATGGGACAAAGTTTGTTGCTAGTAAGACAAGAAGGATACTAAGGTAAGCTTGCAAAGGAGGAAGTGTACTAGGTGGTTGAGTTTGGCAACAAAATAAGTGTACCATTGTAAGCTTGCTTTTAAGGAATGCGGCACATGAATTTGTTGGTGCATGCTTTATTTGTGTTGGGTGGGTATGAAGGTCATGAGGGGTTTTTGTTTTTAAATTTTTTTGACTATAGTGCAAGTATTCCTGTGTAGTTCGAAAATAAATGTTGATGTTGTAAGAAGACATAATCTTGTTGAGGTCTAACATGGAAGGACAAAAACAAGAAATAAGTTGCTACGTAAAAAAATAGTGTGGTGTACCAGTGTACCATTGGATAGGAATCAAAACAATCCTACATTGACTGTGGTGTGGTTGGTCGGGCACGATTAAGGGGGAGAGGGGAGGGGACCAAAATTTTTAAAATTTAAATTTTTATGTATGCTTATTATGTAGGTATTTTTTATGAGGAAGGTTTTTATTTATATATCAATGCATGTAAAAAAATGCCAAAATGCTTAATTCCTAGAAACTTGAAAAGATATTATGTTCGACATATGAAATATGTCCGTAAAGACGTAGCACGCTAGTCATGAGTAGACTAGATTTAAGAAAAAGCCCGAATGTATACGTGGGATGGTTTTCCGGTTTTAGGTCAAATTAACTACGTAAATTATGTAATGTAAAAATAGTGCAAGTTAATAGTGAAATAATAACCTGTAAAATTGCCGGTTGTCACAATGTCCACTGTGTAGCTCGTATATTATTATGTGTAATAATAGGTTATTGTATAACTAATTCCAACAGTTCAAGTGTATTTACACGTTCCATCGCGGGAGCTAATTATGGTATGGGAGCCAACTCTATGTGTTTTAAAACATATAAAACCACCAAAATTTAGTCACTCATATAAGTGTAAATCTTAAGTTTAGAAAAACACATTATAAACTAATGTACTTGCAAGTCTTGTCGCGGGAAACATTATCGTATGTAATTGATGACACATAATCGCAAGAACAATAGCTTATAACAGATCTTGTTTCATAGGTTTTAGTTTATTTATTTTCCAAAAACCCTTTGCAATTTATATGAGTCAACAACTAATTATAAAGAGCAAAAATAAACAACCATACATATACAGCAAGTATCGTAACAATTAACACTTAATATACATGCAATACTTTCAAGTTTGATGGACAAATCCTAATTAAAGGCCAACTAGACAATATATATATACTCCATCCGTCACCATTATTCCAACGCGTGTTCCATTTTTGACTTTTTAAAGTCTTTTTCTTACAACTTTGACCTTAATTATTTTTCTATATGTTATATGACAATCAATGCATAATATATGAATAGATAGAGTTTCGAATGTATTTTTCATTGGTATAATTTCCAGTAAGTATTATATAACATAAAGAAAAATATTTAAGGTCAAAGTTTATGAAAAAAGAATTCAAAAAGTCAAAAATGGACACTTAATATGGGACGGAGGGAGTACCTAATTAAGGCTCCCTCTTGCATTGGATATATCCAAGACAAGTCAGGCCACAAACATCGAGAGACTCAATTGTGTAACGTTTCAAGTAATATAGATCACATAACATAAAAAAAACTGCGTCCCGGACTAGACAAGGAAGGAGTTTCCCCCAATCCTTAGCACTCAGCTACCAAAGTTGTATCCTTTTGTGTTGTGGATCTAAACAATAAAGATTGAAGGTCCTAAACTCTTTACTGTTGATTTTTACAATAATTTTTTAGTGAATGGGCATAACTAAGTGATATTCATCGAATTTGCATGTAAACAAATTAACACTTAATCAAGAAAGATACTCTTCAACATATCAAGACATGTTTCATGATTAAACATGCATGCGTTCATCATGGAGATCCAATTAACCAAGTAATTCATGTAAACAAGTCAAATAATGACCAATTATAGTAAGTAAAACATCGTTATTTACACGTAAACTTAATCATGAACTTGGGTTTTTCTTATACTTTTTTATGAACCCTTATGGGTTGATTTATGCAAGAAAAACGCCCATGGAGCTGATTAAATAATAAACAAGAAAAAACATGTGAATCATACGTTTTAGGTCTAATTTTAGTTTTTTCACGTAATTAATTACACCAGACTATGGCTCTCATACCAGTGTTGGAGACAAGTAATAATCACGAGAACAAGATCAAGTATAACATATAATCAATTAACATAAACACAAGAAAACTACCTTGTTTACCTTTTCTTGTTGTGGATTGAACGAGGAACATATTCAAGAACACGAGTACTAATTTCCTCTTAGTCTTACACGAATTACTATATAGGTTCTAAAGCAAGAACCCTCTATGGGTTCACATACAACGCTTTCTAGTAATACAATGAGAATGCTAGTTTTTGGATTCAGGATAAAGAAACAAAGCACTTCTTTTGATGAAACAAAATCGATTAAAGACTAGGAATGAAATGTTGATTTATTTAAGCAAGAAGCATGGAGAGAAATAAGCTATGCTTGTCTAGGGTTTTCTAAGATGAAAATGAATTAGGGAATTTATTATATACATTTGGATAGAAAGAAGCTATGCTTGTTAGTAAGGACTTTTAATTAATTAAGTCCTTTACTTAATTAATTCAAAGTCCTTACTAACAAATGTTAAGTAATGGTTAGCTAACGTCCGTTAAGTACTTATCGTGAAATGTTTATACAATTAATACACTACAATAATACATTAATTATTTAGCTAATATAATTAATATAATAACTTTATTTTATACATTTTAATTACATTATTAAACAGTGTATCTATACGTAACGCCATCTTGTGCTACCTTCATAGGTCACGTTTATTTTTGGTACGTACATTTCTTTGGGATTATGGAGCACATCAACATTAATACGGTCAATGAAACTTTTGTTGCCATATAAAATGTCTCGGATCCCTCATAGTAAGAATGTCACGAATAGCCCAACTGGATCACTAAAAGCAAAATCAACGAAACTATGCGACCACATTAGAACAAATAAACTCTACATAGGCCCAATATGCTTTAGGTCAATTGTGGCTCAGCTCTTCAACACAGTACTTTCGAAAGTGTATCATATTATATGGTTATCGTGGGTGATGGGGAACTCAGAAACTAGGGTTCTTGCATCTAAGAAAAACTATTCGTTAGAGGAATTAGCTTTGTATATATGATGTGTATGTGTGATGTTGCATGTGAACATGTGAGGATCTCCAGATCAAGTATAGGGCATTCACTTAACTGAATGAACAATGCATAGGTAATTATAGTTGGTTTTGGATTACTTATCGCCGTGGAGAATAAAGCGCTGGGACAAAAATCCTTTAGTAGAGGGCGTCATATGATTTGAGGTTTTCGTGTTATTAAATGAGAAAAGAGGATTTTCGGCGAAAAAGCGTTTATAAATGTGTAAAAAACCTTTTGTATTGTATGAATTTAAAACTAGAAAAACACAAAACATAGTTATTACGGTTTTATTTGTATTAATTTTTTTTGAAGAATGATTTTGATAATTATAATTTAAATTAACGGTAATCTGATAACACAGATCAGGTTTTAGTTAAAGTACCAAAAACACAGTCAACACAATCCCCAAATGATCAAGAGTAAAATATTTAAAAAATTAAAACGTTTATTTCTTACTTTCTTTTTCTTCTTTCCAATTACAATATTAACCAACTAAAAAATATTATCAGCACTCACAAAGAACATGTAACTTTCGAAATTCAATGTTTTGTGAATTATTCTTACGTCGATTATGTTTTAATTTGGTTTTAAATTAGTATATATTGATTTTGATTAATGTTGGGGGTTTCCAATTTTGTTATTGTGATAATTAGAATTTCATTCGATATAGATAGTTTAACCAAATCATTTTCTACTGTTTGTTTGTTTGGAGGCTTTACGCGTTGTTGTTGTTGTTAGCACTAAATCTCATGTCCATGATTTTCTTATAAAGTATGATTAGCGCGCATGTGATATATACTACTAGTAGTTAGTTTGTTAGGAAAATAAAAACAAAAAATGTCACATTCTGTGCCTTAATCATGATAATGTCAATACAATATTAATTATATGCCAGATTATGTGTTTTTGGGGTACAAATGAATTAACCACCGTGCAGTGATTTTGCTACTTTTTTGATATCTTTATTATAGCGACCTTACTGTATTTGTTATTTTTCCCTATACGCGACTTTTTGTATAGATTTATGGTGTAGTTGGATACGCACCAATACAAACTAGGAAATGTTGTGAGCCATATTGGCAGTGGGCAACACACCGTTTAAACACTAGAGTGAGGTTTTTAACTTCACGTAAGTTTTTAAATTGTAAACCAAAGGACTTGAAATGACAAGACACGAATCCTATGGGTGCCTAGGTGATGTAGCCGGCCATAGAGCATTCTAGAGAGTGTCTAGATACATTTTCAATGAGTTAGGAGAAGAAGAGGACTTGTGAAGGTTGGAAAAGGTTTCTATGTTATCATGATTAGGGACTTGAAGAGTAGATATACCTCACCTACAGTCATTATACACGACTTAAAACCAACCTAGAAACACAAGAAAAAATGTTTTCCCCACCTCTCCACAAATCAGCCGAACATACAAAACCCTAAATAGGTTCTTGTGTTTTTTGGTTCTCCTATTTCACTCCCGCTTAATTCTGGTAGTCCCTTTTAGCGAGTGTAATTCGATTCCACAGGTTCCACAGGAGGTTCATATCATTGGTTTACTTGTTCTCAAGGTGTGACAACAAGTAGAGACTATTAGGGTTTCGTTTGGGGTGATTTCGGTTGAATCTGCCCTAATTCGGTTCTATCGAATTTGGTGGAAACCCTAATCCAACTTTTTGATTTTCGGTGCTATTCATTTGAGAGGGTTTTGGTACTTGTAATCAGTAGGTTTAGTATACAAAGGTTGTATTGGGTTATACGTGAAGTTGGTCTAGCTCGGGCGCATTCGTTGGACGTGTTTGTTTGTGGAGAATAGTAGAATGTGACATCTTAGTCACTTAATTTATAAACATTGGTCTGTTGACTTCAAAGTTAGTTTTCTTGTTGATCCTTTTGTTTATTTTTGTGTGTTAATCATATGATCTGACGTGATCCTATCGCTGTCGTACTGTAGTGTTAATGTGTTAACAGTTTATTAATCCCAACCGTGGCATCACGAGTCACTCGTTTTGGTTGTAATTATGGGTTAACACAACTGATTAAACAGCTAGGGCAGCATGGAAAACTTGATTTATGTATTGTTTTATTGGAAAATTATGGGCAATTATATGCAAATACTTGCCATAATAATGCTATAAATGCCTAGAATCAACACTAATTATTACATGATAAAAGGAGGAATAGATTAAAAATTAAATGTTAATTAAGCTGCCATGTTATTGTATTCTTGTTTTATCTCGGTCTTAAGACTCACGCAATCATGCTATATGATGGATGTGGCAATCTAGGTACTTTAGCAGAAAACCTAGTGAGAGTCTTTTGGTTCTCCAGTTGGGGAAGACTCTTTTGAGAACTCGAGGCATTATATTATTATGCTTTCTTTATAAGAGTTTGTCTTACAATTTTTAATCTAATTTTTTGTCTGTTTTAATTGCTTATATGTGTATCCTTGTGTCTAGTCAATATTTGCAAAATAGACTTTATGAAACTCTTTAAAACGGACTTATACTTGTAGAGAAATTTGGATTGAACATGTCTAGTATTAAGCATACTCCTTGTGACTTGTTATGTGTTATTTGCGAAACCAGGATTTTTGGACAAATTTAATACGGACATTAAAACTATGAAATTTGATTTCTTGTAAAGCTTTAGTTTTTTATTTGCGCAGTATGGGGTTGAATTGATCTTTAATTTTCTCCCGCCCCACTACATGCTATGGATATTGGGACAAGGGATTATTGGAATACTTGTGTCTACGGATACATGTAGGAGTACAATATGGGTCTGATCAATTTGTAATCCCACCATATTGGCAAATTACAAAAACTAATGTTAACAAAGGGTTTCTTAACATATAATAGCATCATTAGTCAATTGGAAATACGGCTCACCCATTGTTGGACAAACTATAAGAGAAATTAAAGGCAGGTTGAGTACGCTCCCCAAAAGAAGTCAGGTTTTTAATAAGCTTCGCGCTGACCTGTTTCTCTGCTTCTTTATGCGTCCAAAAATTGGAGCTTACCAAGAACACTTCGACAAAATGATGTCTATACCTAAAAAGGTTAAACAAAAATGTTTTCTTTACTTTGTGCTACAAGTTGTTTTGCATGCTTCTTGTAACAAATTTTGTCACATTTATGTGTATACCTTACATGAAGTTTTAAGTCTATGCCAGCCAAATGTAGAAACACGTGCATTTGGATTGTCTTCTCTTGTCGACTCGGGCCTTTCCAACCCATGGCTAATTCTTTCCATTAGTCAGACCTGTGTCATTTTCACACGTTCCTTTTGGTCGACTTAAATGAGTTACCTGGTTCAGCCTCGGACTCGAGGATAAGATGAGAAGAAATATGCATTTGAATTACTATATGAGTTTACTAATGTCATAAGTCTCATAAATAAGAGTTGCATTTACAATGCAATTAACGATCATCGCTTACCTCTTGCCCCATTTCTTGTATAACCTGGTCGACCTTGGTTTAATAAGTGGGTAAGGCAAAGTCTGGTTTTAGTCTTATAGTAATTAACTTGGGTAGTTAATTCTTTTAATGAATATAATTATGTAAAATACAAAAAATTGAACTTTCTATGTTCTATTGTGTTATTGCAAACATATTCGTAAACGCACGTTTTGTTTTTCATAGATTACAAACATAGGTCTTTTTCTGGCAAAAGAGTGAAGACCCTACTAATATCTCTTCTCATTGATTGACAAGAATAAGATAGGGTTATAATTGAATTTTTCTCAGTTATATTTAAACTCACATTTACTCTTTCATTACCCTTTTCTGGTTTTGAAATTTTTAAAAGATAAAATATGTGTGTAACTACAGAACATTATGTCTGTAGCTACCAAATAATGACATCTTGCACTTGTCACGATGTATGAGTTTAACCACGACGAGTAAAGAAAATTGCTAGCAGGTCTTGTAGGTAAATTAAAAGATAAAATATGTGTGTAACTACAGAACATTATGTCTGTAGCTACCAAATAATGACATCTTGCACTTGTCACGATGTATGAGTTTAACTACAACGAGTAAAGAAAATTACTAACAGGTCTTGTAGGTAAATTTTCTTGGACTCAATTCATTCCTTATAGTGCTAATACTCCCGACCCCTGTGGTTGACAACAGATGAAGGAGGAGTGGCATTGCCAAAATATTCAATTAATAAGTTACGTTGATGGCTAGTCCCTCATCTACATAAGTAGAACTTCATATACTCTGTACAATACCTAAGTACATTGCTACTTGTAGGCATTCTAAGAGAGTAGGAAAGTAAATAAATCGCTATTTGCTTTCTACTAGTGATGTAACACTAACAATGTTGACAAATCCAGTGGGAGCTTTGCGTTTTATAACTGAAATAACATTCATGTGAGGTTGTCAATTTCAGTGGGAGCTACAAGATTCAATTCCTTGGTAGTTACCCATATTATTTCTAAGCTTGCTTTGAAATAATTTCATTACTTTCCGAATATGAACGACCATGGTTTTAAGGAAAATTGCATTTTATTTTAAAAGATAACATGTTGCCTTTCTGATGTTGCTTTCCGAAACGTTATCTATAGAATAATAATCCACAATTCCTTATTAAACATTATGGTTCGAAATCTACTTGAAATATCTATGACACTATCATATTGTTTATACTTTCGAGCGCGTGTCGTATTGTATTAAATAATGTTGTCCCGTACACAAGTGGGAGAAATCCTAAGTGTGTGCAAGGAACAACATATAACAATATGATTAATTGGTTTCTCTTGACCGCAAGGTAAGAAAGCTAATAAATCTACTAGGACTTAAACACACAAGATGTTTATTGCCCTATTACATTTAAAAGTCAAGATATAATATAAAGATACTTCAACTCATTGACTATATGGTTTAGTCAAAATAATTATGGTTAATTATATAATCATGATTATGAAGTATGAAATTAACTTGAAATTACCATTGAACTCAAGAGTTTACGTTCATGATTACTTTAGTTAGAATAATTATGGTTACTTGTTAAGACGTAATTATAAAGTCTTTGAATTAATCAATGACTTATAGCATAAAGTATGTAGTAACATTGTTATGTCTTCTTGTTAACACATAAACATAAGGTCCTTGAATGATTCAACGACAGATAATGTATTTGACATGTTTGTTTTCTTGTAAACACATGATCAAAGAATTCTTAAACTGTTATGTCTTCTTGTGAACACAAGAACATGGAGTTAATGTACTTATTCAAGAAATATACATTATAGCATGCACTTGGTTATTAAATACTGTGTATTCAATTTGGCTCGACCCAATTGGTGAGTATTTGATCCAAAGAGAATTAAGTTATCTAGGGAATTCTGATGGAGTCTCACAATTCCAATACTCATATAATACCACACTATTATGGTATGTCTATTGTGTTGAAACAAACTATATTCATATTGTTTGATTTCAGATAACTTTAATTGTTCTACCTCCAAAATCGATTAAGGTTAGAAATTTACGTGTGTCATGGATACACTCAATATAGTTCCAACCTAAAAGGTATTCAAGACATTATATATTTATAGATTAGGGATGAATCCCATTAGGTCTTGATTAAAGTTCTGAAATTTGTTAATATCTTGTGAAGCATATTATTAACAAGCTAGAGATGAGAACTTAAAATGTGTTTTGTATTTCTCAATTAAGAATAATTTATTGTTGCTTAAATACTTAGTATTTAGAGAATTATCTCTACTTACAAAAGTAAGTGTGAGCATCTATAGATCTTGAAGATATTCAAGAACAAAATACATAACCTTCTGATTTCACTTGCTAATGTCATACTACGGTTAAACATGAAAATGACGAACCAAAGTATAATGTAACTCTCATTCATAAATTCGCAAGGATGCCTCTTCAATAGAGTGATATTTTAATATCAATGTTGAGGAATATAAGTTAGGGGTCTTAATAAACCTGTTAACTAATAAGATGAATTATCATATCTTGGATCTGATAAATATCTTAGAAATATGAATGATAAGATGCAGTCCTTAAAAGGCAATCAATGTTTTAAGCTTGATTGATCTTTCACCAAACACTAAAATGTGAGGTTAGAATGAGTTTCTTTTGAAGAAAGAATCATAAGGAAAAAATTGTATACACATTAATGCCTGACGGATGACAAGAGTTTTTAATCTTACTCAAGCAATTGATTGTGATTAAATCTTTCTTTTCTACACGCATTAATTATATAAAGATAACTAATTGTCATGCAGGTTTTCTTGAATCTGACATATGGCGAATTAAGGATCATAGCTCTTTCCTTAATGATTACCTTTTGCGAGGACGGTGTGTAATCAAAAGGGTTATGAGTCTATATTTGTTTTATGACAATTAAGTTTTATAACTATTTTCTTTATGATTACCTTTTGCGAGGACGGTGTGTAATCAAAAGGTTGTGAGTTTTAAATAATCTTTATAAAGTATACAAGATAAGAGAATCCAAGTGTGGATTAGATCATGCATCTAGGAGCTGAGATCTTAAGTTTAATTACAATATAATTTTTGATTAAATTAAGATAACTCCTGAGTACATCTGACATCAAGTGGGAGCACTAGGTTTTTTCCTTAAAATTCATATGTTGTGTAACATATTAAAGGTATCATTCTATCTAAGCTAGATGTTAATCCTTTAGATTAGAATGAAACTTCACTTGGGAATTTAGGGAATAAAACAAATGACCTTGGAATAAATGTTTAATGAAATAAACATATGCGGAAATTAAGTCCAACACAATGCAATACATCATTGAAGCAAGTCTTAAATGATATATTTCACTTGAAATAATTTAATACATAAATGGAAACCTTATGTTTTAACGAAGGATTCATCATGTATATCTTATATTGTGTATGAGACTGGTTGCTACTTTTGCACAAGAGCAAGATGAGCTAACAACAACAGTATCTAATTGAGAGTGTTTAGATGACTGATAACGATAGTATCTAATTGAGAGTGATTTAGATGATTGTTAAAATAAATGTTTGCGAATTATATAAGGCATAATGTTGTTTGTGTACACATGATGCTAAAGAATAATCAATTCTAGTTATAGTAGGATTTCATCATTTATGATAAATCTGCTAAGTAGATATGCTCATCTTAGAGCATAGTTGCAATACACATTAAAGAATGAGAATACTTTACATTTTAAGAAACTGTAAAGATGACTGTCTGAGATAAGTATGTGGGTGACTACAAATACCTCATAAAAGGTACTGTCACATTTCCATACTACGATTCTTGCAATAGTATGCAAATATACATATGACACTCATCATAGCGTTCAAAATCTTCATAAATTTATGAATTTGAAACAAGTATTTGGAAATTTTACTCAGATAACTATTTAGCTATCTTGTAAAGAAGTAGTTGAGAATGTTGGAAATATTAGACTTCAACTTGCTAATTAGTTTCATGCATATCCGTTTTAGTATTTGGATAATTAGGATTTAAGATAATTTTTACTTTCTGATGAATGAAGATATGTGGTATTTGTTATTCATACATATAATAATTGTTATCCTGTATTTGCATGTTTAATCCTTGAATGATTTATCATTCTAAACATGTCCATTGTCGGTTAACAATATGGGAGCATTGTTACATAAGACAAATGTGAGTGTTGGTTAAATTCTTTGAATATATGGATGGTTCCCGCCAAACTCATATGTTATTCACAAGGGATGCATATTGGACACCCCAACCTTCGAATATTTAATTTTGGATCTTTAGTCATGAGTAAAATATCAAATAATGGTTAGTTAAGTCATCCTTAGACTTGAGAATACAAACAAGTTCTAGTATATGTGGATATCACTTTTTAATTCTAAGTCAAATGCTAACCTGAAAATGGTAGTTATAAAGACTATTATTGGAAGTGATGTGAAGCAGAATTCACAACACTTGTATTCAACAAAGAATTTGTTCCTCCACTTGATGTGCAGTATGATACCTTAGCCCCTCTCCAAAATTAATCAGATAATTATGTAGCCGCACCCAAAGGGTAATGCAAGATGATTCTTGATTATATTTGGTATATCTGAATTAAGTTCTATAACGAGAATCTAAATGGTTAAACTATACGAAATGAGTTAGGATCCATATCCATTGTTTAACGGTATCTGAACAAAGGGATGATTATAGCAAGAGATACATAACCATGCCACTGAGAATATTTTTGAAACTTGATCTCTGACATTTCTAGTTTTAACAACGAATGTGAGTGTTGCTAGACGTTTTCGTCGTTAGTATATGGGCAGTCTGCTACTCCTACCCCCAAGTGGGAGCTGTTGGATTTTGGTAGTTGGATTAGCACCAATACGACTAGAAATGTGTGAGCCTATTGGGGGCACACACGTTAAGACACGAAGAGTACGTTTATTATGTAATTAATATATATACTTGTTATATATTTATTAATTATATAATATGTTTCACGAAATATATTTAACGGTAATTAGTTTAACCGTTAGACGTTATAAACTAATTAATACATGTTAAATAAAAGAGAAGGGTTTAAAATGTCAAAACGGAAACTTTTGTCCTCCCCCCAAAAGTGGCAGATTTTGGAGGATTCTAGAAAGGGATTTGTGTGCAAATTATAGTGATAATGATGAATGTTTAGGATAAGATGGAAGAGTTGTGATAAGCTAAAAGACTTGAAGATTATCTTCAAGGTTTTAAAGTTATCCACAAGTAGGGTTGAGGTACTATATAAACACCTCATACATCTTCTCATTTTATTCGTCCCACACAAATACGTTCGACATATTTATTCTCTATCACAAACCTGAAGTGTTGGCTTTCTTTCTTGTGTTCGGCGAACAAAAAGTAAAAGGATATATTGCATACATTCATTCACGTATGCATTTATAGATTGTTGCATGCAATATTTAATAAGTCAAATTGCATCCACCATCCAATCTTTTCTTTCTTGATAATTCGAACGTATATGTATATATTATTCGAATTGTTTTTTAAGCTGAAACAAGACAAGGTTGTTTGTTTATTTATTCGTGGAGATCTAGACTAGCATCTAGACGTACTTGTTCGACGTGTTGTGTGATCAACCGTAGATGTGGTAATTTAACCACTTTGTTTCATTAGCATTTGATTCATCAAGAGGTACGATTTCTTTATGTTTATTGTGTGTTAATCATATATGCCAAACATAATCCATATCCGTTGCGCACTCGTGGTTGTTAATGGTTAACAGTTATTTATCAAATCCCTACATGAATACTGTATTGTTTTGGGTTGCATTCGTGTTCGGGACAACTCTTTCTTTTTATGTTAATTTCACTCATTTGAGGATGATTACTAATAAGCAATAAGCACTAACGGGTGATTTTTTGATGAAAATGTGAAGATATATTACCATCTGATAACGCCTAAATTATACATGTTTTTGGCGGCGTTATTTGCATTTATTTTATCATTTCTCGTGAACTTTCGATACTTAATCAAGTATATTTGCTATTATAGGTTCATGATATGTGTCGTGGAAGAATACGGAAGATTACACGAAGAATTGAAGCTTAAACGAAGAAATAACTCAAACTCAGAGCTTCCCGACACCTGTTCACTGTTTTGGTCATAACTCGGTCATACGAACTCCGTTTTAGTTGGTTCAAGCGGCCACGCGAGAGGAATTCAATTATCTACAACCATACAAAAGGCCAACTGCTGAAAACAATCAAAAGTACGCCGCACTTGCAGAAAGTGCGGCGCACTTTTTTCCAAAACTGAAAAATGCATTAACACCCAAAGTGCGGCATTAACACCCAAAGTGCGGCGGTTTTATCCAAAGTGTGACACACTTTTGAGGCGGTGGAGAACATTAAAGGCAATTAAATGCTAAGTGCATTAACACCCTATGTGCGGCGCACAAATAAGTTTGTGCGGCCCACTTTTGCCTATTTTTAGCCTATAAATACAACCCATAATCACCTCATCCCATATCTCTTACACACAAACCTTAATTCGTTTAGAACACTTAGAAAAGGTGTTTTTGGTGATCTTGGCTTGACAAACCAAGGATCCAAACACCCCTTCAAACCACCCTCACCACCATCGACTACCACCACTCTCCACCATCAATTCCCAGGTTTTAATCCATCCAAGGAGGTGTTAGTGAAGTGTAATTCGAATCTATAAGCGATCGTGACAGAATTGTTCATAGTTTTCAGGTTTTGCTTTGAATATAATAAAGTGTTCTTGGGAAATTCTTGTGAAATCACCATCATTTGCTCTTGGAATTTGGTATAATCTTCTTTATCCTTTGAATATGATTATTATTGAATTGTTTGAGTTCATAATGTGTTTTATTAATTCTTTGATTATGGAGTAGTAATCTTATGTTTGTTTGGGCAATATGTGATCTTTGATATGGAATGTTTGGATACTTGTTTATTGAATTGGTAAAAAATATTTTATATAAGAAAATAGGTCGAAAGGTTTCTTTATACATGTGTTCTATCATTCCATATAATATATTGGTTGTAATAACTTATAAAGGCCGAAAGGATTTGTTGTTATTAATCGATATAATCACTAGTTATATTTAAAGGCCGAAAGGATTTATAACTTGTGATAACAGAATTTGATGAAGAAAAAAAACATAAAAATATATGTGTCAAATTTGTGAAAACAAAAACTTCAAAAGGAGGTGGTAATTATTGAAATTTTAGTTATTGAATTGTAAATAAATAATATGGAGTTAAGTATAAATTTATAAGTTTTCATATTTTTTTAATAACTTAAAAAAATTAACAAATAACCTCCTAGACTTTATATTTTAATAAAAAAAAACATATATGTTGTTTTAAAAGAAACATATATATGTACAAGATTATTACTATTAAAATGAAAGCACGAATTATTGTGTATATAAATAAATAGATGTGTATGTACGTTATACGAAAAAACTCTTTTTTTTCTTCTTTATGAGTTTAAGTAACAATATCCGGAAAAAAAATATTTTTATATATGCATTCAATAACGACTCTGTTATTCCATTTTATAAGTTTATCACATGTGTACACGAGTTTTTTTTAATTAAAAACGGCTAAATTATTATTAACACGCAATAATGTAATTGGCAAGCATGGGGATTAACATTCTTTGTTTAATATGGTAGGAAACATTTATTTAATGTTTAGATTGTTTTAAATTAAGAGGAATATTACTGAATAATGGTTAAACAGATCTTTAATGTGGGAAATACGAAAAAAATAACAACACTTGCAAAATTAACACTTAATTAAAATTTAATGTCTAAACCCCGTGCGTGCACGATACAAAACTAATGAGTATTATGCATCAAAATCCTAGAAAACCTTTCACTTATACGCAATCTTGTAAGTATAAGATTTTTCCCTTCACCTTCAAGGTTCACCTAAGCGAGTTTGTAACACTAAAATCTAACTTACCATCATATATAACTGCTGACATGAGGGTACTGATCAGTAATACAAAACCTAGCTACTTACACCTTTACTAATTATTTGATTCTACTTAGTTGTATGCGCACACCTAAACCCTAGCCCTAGCAGCGTCTTTTTTTTTTTTTGAACGGGCAACTTTATTAAAGAAAACTAGCAAGGAGCTAGAATTACAAAGAAATTAAAAAGGGGTGTTGAATCCAACTATCCCAACTAATAGAGTTTTTACCCCTAGCAATATACCAAGAAAAAGAACGCCTAACTATGTCTTCAAAAATACCATCTTTTCGAAGATTTGAATCAGAGAAGAGGAGATGGTCGTCTATATATGACCTGATACTCCACCAGGAAGCGTAAAACCTACCTTCCTAGCAGCACTTGTTTTGAACTTGATTGAAGCTGAACCAAATTAAACCAAGATAACCAAGATCGATACGAATCAACAGGGTTCCAAACCAAGCCCACCAATTACAAATAGACCGAGCAATATCTTTGCCAAGTCCAACAAAAAGCAAATGATCGAGATTCTCGAGGGCCTCACAACAAATTTGACTAAGAAATAGGGGAAAATGAACTCCACGCCGATGCAAATTAACCCGAGTAGGAAGACGATCCATAGAGATCTTCCACGCCAAAACATTAACCTTGATGGGGATTGCTGGACCCATCTGGACTGGAACTAAATTTAGGCAAAGAGCATATCGTCCAAGCAAACCTTTCGAACATCCTTTTACACGAAAAAACACCGTCTCCATAAGGTCCCAGAACGACGATCCCCCATGGTTAGGAAAAGCACCACAGTATCGAGACGAAGATCTGAAATCCGAGTAAGCTGTGCAGATTCTTCACCCACTCTTACGTCACGACGGGAGAACAGAAACAAAGGACGCTGCTCATCTTAGCAGGCCAGTCCGAACAAACCTTATTATTTTTCGAGAGCAATTAGACGCGGATAGCTTAAACGAAGACAAGGAATCACCTAAACCATTGATATGCTCAGAATCTTGTAGGACATACCGTTACCAAACTCTATTTTTACAATGAGAGATTGGGTCAAACACTGTGAATTTAAGGGCGTTACATTCTTTAATAATAGATAATTCCACAGCGAAGAATAAGATGCCAGAAAGAGTACTTGTGTTGGAGCCGTGTAAAGCATGAAATTGAACTAGGCCCACAACGATTGAGTCGCGAGACAGAAAAGCGCCAAATCCACTTAGAAAGAGGCCTCTATTTAGAGCTAAAAATCTAGAGACTCCAAGACCTCTTACTTTTGGATGCAAAACGAACCTTTAAGTAGAACAGCTAACCCAAGCAAATCTTTTCTTCAATCACGAATACCATTTGAAAATTCGCCGAATAGATTCCCATTGGATTTGAGAACCGCCTTAGGGACCTTAAAGAGAGACATATGATTTTTTTTTAAAAAAATAGGGGTTGGATCGAGAACGATCTTGAGTAGAGTAAGACGGACCTCAATAGAAAGAGTTTTGAGGCTTCAAGAAGATTGACTCATCTTCGCTCGCCCTTATTAACGGTTTCGTCCCTTGCCCTAATCGAAGACATTTGTTTGCGCCTACCATGATACCAAGTATTTAAACGGCGTTTGAAGAATAATAGTCGAACAACCTATCAAATGTAGCGCCTCTAAAACCTGAGATTCCGGGTTTTTATACCAACACCAAGGAGTTTGGCTATTCTTCAGATTAATAGATGAGGTCCGGATAATAAAGAGAACAACGAAGAGTGGCATGATACCAGGCATTTACCACGGATCCATTCTCCGATAAAACAACTGCAATCATCGCATAAATCAAATGGGAAAAGAGTCATTGAAGAGTCAATCTTATTACCTGTAAGATGTACTGCTTCGATAACACGAGGAGAAAGATAGTGTAAGACTCACATGTTTAATATAAATAAATAAGGAGCCAACGGGTCCCCTTTGTTAAGCCCTATGAAACTGAAACTCTTTAGTAGGACTTCCCAAATTACAAGAATGGAAGCCAATTACTAGAATTTAAGATACCTCGAATCTAACGATCACCACTTAACACCGAACTCAAACGATTTAAGTACATCACCCAAATAATCCAACGGATAGGAATCATACGCTTTAGGCAAATTAGTCGATCTTAAAAACCATAGCACTATGTTTTTTATGATGGCATCGAGCAAGGAGCTCGTTAATGATAAAAGGGCCATCCAAAATTTGACGGTTAGGAAGAAACGCTGTTTGAACGTTCGAAATAATATCGGCGATGACCGTAGAAAGACGATTGGCAAGAATCTTCGTAACAATTTTATAGATACTCCCAATCAAGCTAATAGCCCTAGCAGCGTCTGCACCAAAAAAGATATGAATGTTTACATAAGAGCCTTGAAGCGAAAATCTAGCGAACAAAGAAAGTCATTTTATGCATAAACAAGTTACTTTTGAGCCAACTTGAAAACAAAATATTAGTTTATGAAATAACAACTTGGTAATGGTTCCAAATATGTACTTTAAAGAGCCATAGAGCCCATAGAGCCAATATAATGGCTCTTACAAATATGTACTTTAAAGAGCCATAGAGCCAATATAAGAGAAGTTGTTATAGTAAGATCACTGAAGGGGTGAAATGGATTGAGTATACAAGTAGCTTATGGTCTTTTCATGCTAACTTGAGCTTCTTGGACCATTACAATGAGCAAGGTTGTAAAAATCGGTCGGCGGTACGTCGGCAGTTTACCACCTTCGAGCGATTTTATCGGTCTTGGCGACGATATATCGGTTTCTCGGAAAGGACCCTAAATAATAAAGGAATTTATTTTTTAATTAAATTTATTAGTTTTTTATTGTTTTTAATATTTATTCATATAAAATTTGCATAATTTACATATTTTTTAATTAAATTTACAAGTCTTTTTATTATTTTTAGTTAGTTTTGGTTAAGTTTTCATGAATTAGCCCAATAAATTAATAAAGTTAGCAAGTTTTTTACTCAAAAAACCTCACAGTGGCAAATTAATTCTATAATTAACTATATGAGCCTCTTCTTTAATATGGAGAAAAAAAACCATTAATATTAGTTAATATACCCTAACAGCTTCACCCGCCCTTGTAATCAACCTTTCTAGTAGTGGGGTTTTTTACTGTTCCTATCAACCAAAAATATGCACAAAAAACACTAAAGTAAAAGAGTTTGACCGATTTTAATATTATCGTATGACCGACCCCACGCCTAGAACGATTTGGCCAATTGAAACCCTCCTAAGCGTTCGTTGATTCAAAATCATTTTGACCCAAAACTCAAAGTTTGACCTAATATTTTGCTGCAATCGGGCGGTGACCCCGCCCAACCCGATTTAACAATGATAAATCGGACTAGGAAATACCGCCATGACCGATATTTACAACAATGACAATTGATTATGAAAGATTCTGCCTCCGAGAAAACAGAAGCAAAAAACTATGTTGTGAACAGAAAAAGCTTAAATTTATGTAGAATCAGCAAAAGGACAGAAGTTCTTGAAGAATTACCTTAGGTATTTAGTTTTCTTTGTCTTCAAGTTTTTATGGAACAATGTTTTGGATTCTTTATTGAATGTGTGTTCATGGAGTTTGTAGTTTTTTTTTGTTGTCAATATAGATATTGAATTGAATGTTACTAGACAGATATACCTATCACCTATGCATGTTTCTGTTTACATATACACACATTGCCGGATGTCTTTTGAAACAGACCTTTTACCTTCGGCTAGGGGTGTAACCATCTACATCAAACATCCCCCATATCCCGATTCGATGAGCTAAGTATCTTGATGTAGACAGAAATACCAAAATAATGCATAGAAGCTACAAATATCAGCTTAAAAGTGATGTTTTTGCATTAAATCATACAAAATCAGAAACAACTTGTGTCAAGAGATGTAATAAAAACATAGATCATGAAACTTGGTATTGCACCAACTATAGTGGCATTTAGCAAAAAATTTACAGTATCAATACACGAGATTCGTAAGATACATTTTAAACCATTTGTATATGAACCAGCTTAAAATTTTCTTTAAGTGTTAGAGATACAACTGCATCTGGTTAACCAATCTGTTGATACAAATAGGGCTAAAGCCACAGGGAACGGATGTGCAGACTGTCTTTGGAATAAACAAAATAATTGTCACTAGCCATCATGACCAAATGAAAATACAAAGCAGATGTATATACTAGAAATCTGAAAAATACTTATTTTTTTAATAAAAATATCAATTTAGCCTAGCAGTACCAGAGGCGAGAGGAGAACTTAATAACTCCAAGGCCTCAACAAAATGGAGAAAGTTTAGATTTCTTTTTAAAAGTCCCCACTAGGTATAGTAACAAGTCAACAATCCCATTCTGATAAAACTTCTCCTCTTAAAAGATAGAGAGAAGTGCAAAAAACATCCCTGTGGTTTGTCAAAAAACTGTCTCACGTCCCTCGTTAAATAATTGTCCAAAACACATCCCTCCGTCAATGTTTTGAGACACGATACATCCTTTGGACTAACGGTGCAAATTTTTTTCTCGTTAATTATTAACGATGGTTTAATTTTTAACGGTGCAACTATATAGGAGGGTATTGTTGTCTTTTTGCTGCCACAGAGATGTATCGTGAACTTTTGCTTTAAAAAAAAGTTTTTGTTTGTTTTTTAATTTAAAAAAAAACTTTTTTACATTATTATTCCTAAAAAATTTAATTTTTTTTACAAAATCTTAAAAAAAATAAAATTCGCACTTTAAAAAATCTTAATTTTTTTAAAATAATTTAAATTTTTTTGTACAAAGTTTACGAAAGTTTTAAAATTTTTACAAAATTTTTTACAATTTTTTATTTAAAAGTACGAAATTTTTACAAAGTTTTGTAAAAAAGTACGAAGTTTTGTAAAAAAGGTTTGTAAAAAAATTTATAACTTTTTTACAAAACTTTGTAAAAAAATTTTAAATTTTCTCAGGAATAATAACGTAAAAAATTGAATTTTTTAAAATTTAAAAATTACGAAAAAAATTTAAATTATTTTCAAAAAATTAAGATTTTGTAAAGTACGAATTTTTTTTTATGATTTTGTAAAAAAAATTAAAATTTTTTACTAATAAGAATGTAAAAAAGTTTTTTTTTAAATTAAAAAACAAACAAAAACTATTTTTTTTAAGCAAAAGTTCACGATACATCCCTGTGGCAGCAAAAAGACAACAATACCCTCCTATAAAGTTGCACCGTTAAAAATTAGATACTCGTTAATAATTAACGAGAAAAATTTTTGCACCGTTAGTCCAAGGGATGTATCGTGTCTCAAAATATTGATGGAGGGATGTGTTTTGGACAATTATTTGACGTGAGACAGTTTTTTTGACAAACTACTAAGACTAATAGTATAAAACATATATTGCCTTACTTTTAGAGCATACTTTAAAAGCCAGAAATGTATCATAGACAAAATTTAAATGCGTACATTCCCGCCAAACAGAGTAAAGAAAATGTCAAACTTGAATTTCATAACAGTGCATATGACCCCGCGGAACAAATCCACTTGAGTAAACATTATGTTCCACACGTGCAAGGCTTTATATTTGACGGAAGCTTTATTCCAGTTTAACATTAGCAGAAGACACCAGCTTAACAATCCCAATCAACTCTTAAATTACCACCAACAATTTAATGGTGTTCCTTACCATCTACATTGTCACCTATGTTAGCATCAGATCACAAAGTCAAAACTCTACAAATACCACCAAGTATCACTCAGACCACAATCTAGAGTTTTAAAAACATCAGCCCAACTAACCCCAAGGAACCGCAGTCGAATAGGATAGGATTGTGAACAATCAAGTCTAACTGATAACATTGTTCCATCTAGATTATACTAATATATAAAATCAACTTCAAAAGTAGTTAATTAAGTGGTGAAGACTGATCCTCGCTGGACGTTCTAGCTGCCAACACGGATCAAGAGTCCAAGGGTGCCCAAATGCCGCGGTGGCGGTCTCTATAGAAATATATCTATATGTATTTAAAATCCTTATATCGGAATCTATATAGACTTGCAAGTGCGGCAATGGACGTAGGACAATCCACATATATCATGGGGTTTCTCTGTTTTCTGTTCTTTGACATCCATATGTGGATACAGTTTTGGGTCCAATTTCGTAGCAAATTTCATATATATAAAACCAAATTAGCGACTCTAAAGCTTTCCTCAGTTGAAATGTTCTGTTGAAACGCTTCTAAATGCAGGCGTTCTAAGTCGCCCGGAGGGAGGAGGCTCGCACTCAATGAAATTTTTGTGGTGTGGTGCTAATCTTTGTAAATAAAAAAGAACTCGATTATTCTTATAAATTGTGTTTATAGTCCGGTTAGTTTTTCTTAATTGCACCTAGTCAATTTTTGTCCTAGTTCTGTCCTTGGGGCAGCAAGCTTACCACCCAACACACTTTTTATTAGGTAATAACTCGCACATAGGGTTCAATATTTCAGTAAGCTACGCTCCCGTACTACATGATCACAAAACCTAATCTATCTAGACAAAATCATAATCATCAAATGCACCAAAATGTAACATACCTATAACAATATCACATACATTTGCACTAATAATTCTCGTAAAGTAAAGACATAAACTTCTATCATTTAGGTTCATATTTTACCTTTTTAATAATGTAAACAACTCATAACAATTCCAAAACTTTATATCAACATTCATATTCTATTACAGCTCTCAAGGTTTAACCACCACTAAGGTGACCTAGTTGTTTGACATCCTAATGTCTTCACAAGAGGTCTCATGTTCAACCTCCCTAGGTAAGCAACTTGGGTTGGCTAGCAGAACTGGGAAACGGTCACTCAACATCCCGGTTAGGCCACGTACGTCAAAGACACCCTCCCAGTCTAACCCAAACAAGAAAAAATGTATCTGTTTGGGGAAAACGGGTAAATGACTACTGTCTATCAACAGAAAAAAACATATAAGCCTCTTTGATATAAGCCACTGAATTAGATATCCAACATAAACATAATTCAGTACAAAATGATTAATATCATATCAATAAACTACAAGGCTCTCCTTTCACACATTCTTGTGTATGTTCTAATGTCCTATGGATTGTATCAATGACCTCCTTATTTGATCAACAAAAAATGAAACAAAACAATAACAATTAGTACACACCTCTCCATGAATGCCACTTCAATTTCAACTGGAACGACAAAGGAGGAACACCCAAAATCCCTCGATTTAGCCTAGGGTCAAAAACATCGAACCCCACACGACTCAAAGAATCCAATATAACTTGTGATGGCACAGCTGGCAAAAGTATTGATCGAGCCTCTTTAGGCACTGACTCAGACAAACTACGAGCCTTTTGTAAATGGGCATTAGCTGTAGATGCCATATCAAAAATCGCATCATTAAGTCTCTCACGTGAATCTGTTCTTATCTCTAACCTCCCTCCTTCCTTTACTAACAACCCGTGCTTTTCAGCCACCTTAACGGGTATATAAGAAAACTGATGGTTACGATTAGCATGATAAGGGAGTGACTTGAGAAGCAAAAGAAGCCCACTTGCTTTACCAATATGTGAAGCTGCATGATCTGCCGCAGTGGATGCTATACCACCTGCTTGAAGAGTGGTATACAATATAGTTGAAGACGTATCTTCTGCATATTTCTCCAACTCATCTATCGTTTGATAAATATCATCAACATCCCTTTGGGCGTCATTTATACGAGCCTCAACAGACCGTTTCAACCAGCTTTTGTTAATTTTCTGCTCAGCAATAACAGAAGCAAGAGCTTTTGCTGTCGGATGTTCAATATTTTTATTCTTAAAGATCTTATCAATGGCATCTTGCCACCAAAGAAGACGCATCAACCCAATTTTGGGGTCAGAAGCAACATCCATTGCTCGTGATGTTTCTACGTTAAAGGCACGAAGAGCAAACGCAGCTCGACGCATACTTGCGGGAAGTTCAAGAAGGCAAAGGTAGTGATGGTAGTCATAGTTTCTCACTTGTTGCACACAGTGCGAGAATGCAACTTTTAAGCTGCTTGATGTTGATGCACCACTCATCCAAACCCAATTATATTTATCACCTGAAAATACACAATTTCGTCAAAAACACTACTCGCTAAAAGAAGCTCATAAAAAACAGATAAAAAGCTACTGTATGATCGGTAAAAGAAACCACCTTATTACATCTCGACACTATTAACAAATCTTTTTCAAGATCAAATTAGCTTAACCTTATATGTATCAAAGATGACAACAGTTCCATTAACAATTCTACTTTATGACTCTGAGCTAATTTTATTTCTGAATACAAGGGGCAACAAACCCCACCCGAGCTAAGCTACCTTTGGTGACCTAACAGGTCTACCACTCACCCACACCACAAGACCATGTATCTTAGTAAATCACCAGCCCTCCACGATTATGGATTATATCGCTAAGGCGGGTGGCCCATTAGGAAATTCGATTACGGACCTCTTATTGGGACTCCTGCCACTTGGCTATTCGTTACCAATCTCATCTTAGGAGCTCTAGTCACCATGAAGATATATAAAATAACAGCTTGTTGCGGTTTGCACACATATTAGACGCATAATCTTAACACCGAGCCTTCTACGTTACACATTTCGACATTCAACAAAGGGATAATTACCTAAAAACGTAACCAACTTGCCACTTGTTGTGTAGCCAACGTTGTTTTTTGCTATTAGATACCAATACGTTTGAATTTCGACTTTGATGTATTTTGTGACCATTGATTCTCCCTACGTTTCAACCATCGTATCAACAGCGATGGGTGAAATGGTTGTCACAAAAATCGAAATTTAAGAGTTTTGATATATAATAGTTGGGTAAGGATCCACTGAGAAAGTGATAACAAAACTTAAAATGAGAATGATGAGAAATAACTATAATCACACACATTTAAGATGCATCGACTTGGATTAGATGCATGTCTATTCATTTAGATGCATCCCAAATAGTTTCGAAAGTGATTTTGAAGCAGCAACAAATTTGACCCGCAGGAGACGAAAAATAGATAAGATTCGCCTAACTTGATGAAATTATATGTATATGCATCTAATTTTTAGATTTCTCATCCTTACCAATATAAGATTTCTTCTCATTTCATCGCTAGAACGGTCTATTAAAATAGATTAAACAAAGTAATAAGTGTAAGTTATTAGGCTCCATTCAACTATTTTAAAGCTCAAAGGTTTATATCGATAAAACACTTTTCTTGCGAGTTATTGGAGCATTGATCCAACTCTTGTCCACCTACATTAACATAACACCAAATTTATAAATATGTAACATGTTCATGTCAAGTTCACCCAAAAACATGCTCTTATCTTATGCACTTTACTTCTGAACTTGATCGTTTTCCCTAAAACATCATATTATCTTTCATAATTCGTTACATTTGTATTCATACAGACCTTTCATGGAGATATGATACAAGTAATCAATAACTAATTTTAGTATCACATGACATATGCTATCAATAAAATATGAAAATCAAACAGTTTCAATAACACAAAAATTGCAAAAACATCAACGCAAATATCTAATAACTAACTCATAGCATATTTTATCAATAACTTTTAAAAACAACACTTGGATCACACGCGCAATAACAAAAACGACCTGATGTACATTAACTAGCAATTAAACACCTATTATACTCAAATCTCCTAAAAAATATCCGCAATTAACACACAAACATGAGTTTAATTAATTGACAGTTGATAAATTATAATTACTATACCTGAGGTTCTTTGTCAAACTGAATCGAATTGAATCCCGACTTTGGTGAATGATTGTTAACAGGTGTTTGAATTGATGTTTGAATGGTTGTTAACAGGTGTTTGAAACGATTGAATTGATGTTTGAATGGTTGTTAACTGGTGGTGCTTTGAAATGAATTGTTAACCGAATCGAATTGATGTTAACGAAGGTGTTTGAATAATACTGGGTTTGGGATTTTTGAATAAATCCGTATAAGCTTGAGGGGGGGGGGGGGGGGTTTTTCGGCTTTATAAAAAACCTCTATTTTTCTACAAGCTCTATTTGAGATTGCTAATGGATTTTATTAGTTATTTTATTTTCATTTATAAACCTTCAAGTCTCAAAATAAGTTCAGAAAAATAAAAGCTTATGAAATATAAGCCGAAATCAACAAGTCTCAATTTTTTGAGTTATTTTGAGACTCATGTGTTTATATAAGTTTAACATATCATAATAAACTTATATAAGCTCACAAGTCTCAAAATAAACCGAAAAATTAAGGCTTATGAAATATAAGCTCAAATGGGTTTATGTTTCATAAGCCGAAACAAACACCCCCTTAAAAAAATTGTATTTGACGTGTCAAATTAATACACTTTTTTCGTTATTCTTTCTTCTCATGTAATATTTAACCCCTACACTTTGTTTATTAACAATTTTCATCCCTTTAACCATTTATTTAATAACAATTTACACACTTTATATAAATCTACTTTCTCCCAATTTCCTCCGATGGTCCAAAAAATCATAAACTCTAAATCGTGACATATTGGTCTTCATCATAATCCCGATTAATTGGTGGTAAGATTAAACACTTTTGTAACTGTGCGCGTCGATTAACAGTACAAACGACAACAACAAGGAAGAATCCGGGTAAGCGATTTGTAACATGCTATGTTTGTGGTGTTTATGATTTCTTGGATGATGATCTTCCAAGTAAATTCTACAAAGACTTGTTGTATGAGATGTATCAAAAGCAGAAACAATTGAATAAGAATGTGGATTATGAATAATTGATTGATGTTCTTGCTATTGACAAATCAATGTTGGAAGAAGAGTTGGGTGCTACAAAGTAAAAGTTGAAATTGTATGATTGGTTATTTTTCATCATGTTAGGATCTTTCTTAGTGATTTGTGTTGGATTTTATATGATAATAGCCAAGTAATGTAATGGTTTCTATTCAGTGAATGAAAATGTATGATGTTTTGATGTTAACTGTTTTGTTGTTAATGGTTAAGTGTTATGTTCATAATGATTATGTTTGGAATGTTCATGGTTAAGTTTTGATGTTCATGTAATGTTAACTGAGTTGATTATGATGTTCATGGTTAAGTTTGGAATGCAAATGAGAATGGAATGACAATGCAGAATGCAAATGTTCATGATATGCAAATGAGAATGCAATCTGCAAATGGAATGCATATGTTCATGTTTGTGCTGTCTGCAAATAGAATGTTGTATATGGAATGCAAATGAGAATAACATAAATATCATGTGCAGTATGTTCATAGAATGCTATATCAATTAGGTTTGACTGTAAAACACAAACACATAAATTTCATTACTTCATTAAGCTATAATGCATAAAGTAGTTAAAACACAAAAGGTTACCAAAATATTAACAACAATTTCATTACTTCATTAACCATTATTATAAAATACTATTCTAATATCATTACCAAAATGTTACCAGAATATCGGTTGTTAGTGCCAAAATATCAACAGACATATTATTTTAACAAGAACATCGTGACCAAAAGACCAACCGACATCAAATGCTAAAATCGGATTCCACCTCCAATCTTTCTCTTCCCTTTCTTTTGTTCTACACTAGTCCCAGCTGTGGGTATCTTCACTCCACATGTGTTGTTAAGAATAGCATCCCGGGTTTTACCATTTGCAAGCCTAAGTACACAATTTTTTTGGTGTAGGGCTTTTGACAATAAGTGTCTGAGGTGATGACCCAGAAGCTTTAGCCTTTGAAGAAGATGATTTAGCTTTTGAAACTAATGACACAGAAGGTTTAGCCTTTGAAGCTAATGACCCAGAAGCTTTAATCTCTTTACGTCCTGACTTTAAAAACATGTATTCTGGAATGTCCTCGTCTGTTAAATCGTCGTACATTTGAGCAAACTCTTAGAAGGTCCTTTATTAGATACAATGTCCCGAGAGCTACATACAATGTCATTAGAAATGGTGTTGTCAAAAGAATAGGGACCATTAGTACTTTCTAAATCTGGGCTGTTGTCTGAACTAATTATAATGATTTCTGCAAGTAAGAACAAATTAAGAACAAAAGATGTTATGATGGAAGACATGAGGTTGAAATTAATAACATTGAAAGTTAAAAACTATATTGCAGTTAAAAACTCTACTTCATTAAGTATAATGCATAAAACAGTTAAAATACAAACACGTCTTATGGAAGTACCTATTTTATTGCTACGTGGTTTGGCATTCTTGGTCTAGTCTTAATACCATGTACACTTGGACTCAAACAACAATTTACTTCCTCACTAGCACAACTTAAACTAGAACACCAAACAGGCATCATCAGATGGGGAACACAATACCCTCCTTAGTGAGAAATCTACTTTAAGACAATAATGAATCACAACAAATTGCAAAATACTACATCATACCATTCCTTTCCCAAGGCTAAACAAAATGTGCAGACCTACATTTTGATGGATCATATTGTTCAAAGTACAATATGATCCCATTCAGGGCTAAATCTGTAATCCAAACACTCATTTAACTCCTCTGTTCTTTTTTCAACTAAACTGGATCTATTCAAATGCTCAACATTGGACTCAGATAAGCATATATGGACATAAATAAGCAAACTCCTTTAACTCATATGTGTTTAAGCAGATAAGCACATGGGACACAAATAAGCAAACTCTTTTAACTCATATGTGTTTAAGCACATAAACACATGGGACACAAATAAGCAAACTCCTTTAACTCCTATGTGTTTAAGCAGATAAGCACATCATGACACAAATAAGCAAACTCCTTTAACTCATATGTGTTTAATCAGATAAGCACATGGGACACAAATAAGAAAACTTCTTTAACTCCTATGTGTTTAAGCAGATAAGCACATCATGACATAAATAAGCAAACTCCTTTAACTCCTATGTGTTTAAGCAGATAAGCACATCATGACACAAATAAGCAAACTCCTTTAAACCCTATGTGTTTAAGTAGATAAACATATATAGACATAGATAAGCAAACTCCTATGTGTTTAAGCAGATAAGCACATTGGACACAAATAAGCAAACTCACAAACTCCTAAACTCAATATTGGACTTAAATAAGCATATAAGCACATAAGGAAGCAGATAAGTACACAAATAAGCAGATAAGCACACAAATAAGCAAACTGATTAATGATTACTTACCTTTATCATTCAACATCTTTAACTGATTTGGTGGGTTAGAAAATTTAGGGGTGAGTGAATTAGTGTTTAGTTTCATCAATTTAGGGGTGAGTGAGTGACTTAGTGTTATGAATTATTGTTATGAAAGTCAACCGGGTTTTAGGGGTGGAAGTTGTTAATAAATAAAGTGTATGTGCTAAATATCAGATGGGCAAAAAAAGATAGATGGAAAAGTGTATTAATCTAGTGTCACGTCAAATGATATCCGTTAGAGGGTTACAATAGGAAGATTAGTAGAAGATCTGCATTCTTTAGGAAAATTAATACTTTGATGCTTACAAAAGGAAAAGGTGAAAACTTCGATGCTTTTTCAAACCATTAGCCCAAAAAAGAAATAGGTCGGTCGATGTTTTTAGGGGATGTATTATAGTTATCATGATTTCTTTTTATATGTATCGAATAACTTTTTTTGCTATTCTATATACTAAACTTATGTTTTTATATTTTTTTTGTATTTTATAACAATATTTCCCTTCATCCAAGAAGAAGAATCACCAAAGAAGAACGGGTTATAATTACTTAGAATAAAAAGGGTTATTTAGTTTGATAGTTATAAATAGGTTGCTTTTGACACTCGTGTAATCCATCATCTATCCGAAGTTTGTATGTCCCTTATTACTCTACTTATTTCTGTTATTATGAACTCGATAGCCGTGAGAGGCTAAACCTCTTATGACTGCTCGGATGTGTTAATATAATAAAGAAGAATTTGATATTATTATGATCTTATCAATCTCATGTTTATAATGAAACCTATCGTGTTTAATCTTATAAACATTGTTTATCGCTTTTGATTATATATGCATAATGGTATAGGTCGAAAGACCCATTGTGTACGATATAGTTTTAAAGATTTGTCTACGATCATCATTTGGTTGGAGGAATCCGCTCATGTTAATTGTTAAACAAAATAGATTTCATATGATAGTAACTTGGTCAATTGAGTGACACATTTAATTAAATCAATCAAATATAAGTCTTGAGTTAACGGTTAATTCGTGAAAACGCTCGTTTAACGAAAAAAGCTTTTCCGTGAATTAAGAATAAAATCAAAGATCATAATTATCATCATCGCTACTGAACTATATGAAGCTATCCGAGTATGTCATATTCCCTTATCATTGAATTTACTCTTCGTTACTTATGTGTTAATGTTATTATAATTTGTCTTAATTTCTTGTGATTATATGAACATAACCAAATCCCTGTGGATCGACCTGGTCTTACTTGAAATGTTATACTACAAACGTGGGTTATACTTTACCCGTGTGTTGGTTTAAAATTTTGGTGAAATCAATATTATAAATGTAAAGCTTTTACAACACATCAGATACGTATAGAAGGAAATCGTGACAAGTATGATACATTTAGAGGTCATTAGCCTTTTTTAAGCTCAAATGAGGAATTTGAGTATTCTCTTTTTAGAGAGGATTTGTGGGTCTCACTGCTGTATATTACTCCATCCGTCCTAAAAGTATTGTCTCAAACATACAGTTTAAGAAAAATGCATTTATTACTATTATCTTTTTTTACTTTTAGCATAATGACAATTTTATCCTTAGCTAATAATTAAAGTTTTCTTTAAAGTTTGTAATAATAATTTCAAACAAGGGTAATATAGTAAACTTGATCAAACTTCCCGATCTATTTTAATAGTGAACAATTAAATTGAGACATCCTTAATAGGAAACCTGGATTATTAATTTGGGACGAGGGGAGTAGTAAACTAGTTTATTAACCTGTGAAATTCACGGTACCTTAATTTAAAAGTGTTGAATAGTGTTTATATATGAGATCGATCTATAATATTATGGGTATGTTCGGTTCGTTAACATGAATCTGTTATAATATTATAGGAGTATTAAAGAATAAATAGGCCCAAGCCCATTTGTGGGTTTAGGCCATAGGCGTATCTACATGTTAGATAGGGTATGCACTTGCATACCCTGTGAATCTTAGCCCAGTGTAAAAAAAAATTGTGCTTTTACTTGGTTATTTACATAGAGTGCATATCCACTAAAAATTAAGTGCATACCCTTTTTGTTCTCAGCTAAAACAAATGAAGGCAAATTTTAAAGAAGATAAATTTAAGAATTAATAATAGTGTTTTGAAAGTTGTAGAGGTTAAAACAAAGGAAAGAAGGTGAAGATGAGTGGGTCCTTTTATTTTATTTAGTATACTAGCTTATAGACCCGTGATAAATCATGGGTAACTTATAAAAAAATAAATTAACAATAGTGACATTTGCATAACAATTTGAAGGATATGGAGAATATTTCAAAAAATCAAACAAACACTCAAAAAAACTTACATACACATATCTAATAACATGAAACGGTTCTTCGGGTGTCCATTGTACTTCTTACTGTTCGCATGACCATGGCAGCCGCTCTAGCATCAAGACCAGATTTGGTTCATCATAAGAGATGATGAATGGATTTGCCACCAACTCTACAGCTACTGTCAGCTGTTTTCTTTGTTCAATTGAGAGACCATCTACTGCAGGGAGCCCCACTAAAGCATCCCTTGTATGATTGAGCTCCATCAGTTTTATCAACTCGTCTACAAACATCTAGAATTCAAAAACAAGTTAAATAAAAGCTAACTATAATGTACAGTTTACGGTTTTCTAAAAAGAGAGCATTATACACTTGGAGATAAGATTTGGCTCAAGCCTGAGAGGCATCTCCTCACTCAATGAAAATTATTGTCAAGTTACTATACAATATAAATATTAGCAAATACCTTGTGTGACCTGGTATTTACATCTGAAGATAGTCGAAGCCAAGTCGGATATAGAAGAGATTCATGAACAGTTACATTTCGTGTATAAATATCATTTTGTTCGCAATAACCACTGACACGAGCAAATTGTGCTTGGGTCTTTGGAAAACCTGAAAGAAAGATGTTCCCTTTGTTATATCCACTTATCTTTCAACCTGCTAAAACATCCATTAAGGTTATCTTTCCAACACGAATAACTCCTGCAAGAGAAGTCAATATCCCAGGCGTGTAAGCAGCACTAACATCTTTAAGCAAATGAAGATGATCGCCTTTAACCCCTCTTGCCTTCATTTCCTGTAGAAAGAAGAGTGAATTTTACATTAGTAAATTATTTATCCATCCCTTCTCAACACATAAAAACTAAAAAAGAAAATTATTTATTAAGTTCTGATCAAGTGAAACGCTCAAACATGTAGTATGTTCCAAGTTTCTAATAATAAGTATGGCATCACTTCGTTGGTTTGAGTAATGATCTTTTTTATTTTAAACCTGTGAAAATTAGAAGGGGGGTTGAATAGTTTACAGGTTCATTTTACGTTTAAAAGTTTGCTTTCAAAATACTTAGATTCGAGTTGTATGTTCAACCAATCAACAATATGAATCAACAAAGTAAATATCTAAACTAATACTAAATAGTAATCACAACAATATAAAAGGACGAGAGAAGGAACAATCAAACCAAGACACCAAGATTTATAGTGGTTCGGCTATGAAGCTCTTCTTCGCCCTACTCCACTCCCCGGGTATCCTACTCGAGATTTCACTATGTTAACAAGCTCCCTTCAGGAGGAGAAACCCGTTTACACGTCGCTTACGTTATTTTCCAACACTAAGCTAAATGTCGAGTCATAATCTTAGCTAGAACCAATCTACCACTTCACAATCACTATACACTCACAAGATCTATTCTATCGGATATACACACAATCCGAATCACACAATTACACAAAATAATTACAATAGAGATTTGATACTTAGAAGAAGAGAGGAGAGATCACTAAATAACAATTCTTTTCTTGACGAATACGAATGTTCTTCTCTTGGACTTGATTGAGAAAGGATAGATGAGAAGAAGAGATTAGATCACTTGAAACAAGATCTAAGAATGTTAGTGATCAAGAGATTTAGAGAGAGAAAGAAGATTTTTAGAGAGTGAAAGTTATCTGAAAATTTAGTGCAAAGAGGTCTGATTTTCTGCTGGGAATGGAGTAGTATTTATAGGCAGGAAAACCCAACGGTCACTAAGGGCGGTCTCGGCGGTCCCAGATATATCTGGGGGCCACCCAGTAGACTACGCTCCTGTTTTTGTCTTTTTGTAGGAAATGTTGTATCTGTTATAGAACCTTCTATTTTGGGGGGAAAATTTGAAATTCAAATTTAACTTTTTAATAAAACTTTTCTTTTAATTAGAAAATATTTTGTATAATTATTTTTGTGAAATACTTTTGTAAAAATGTGATGGTTAGGAGAAAAACATTTTCTTGATCACTAATCATGCTTAATGATTTGTTTGTTCATACCTTAAGTGATTACTAATCTTAGAAATGGAATTTTACGATTAATAATTTGTAAACGTTTATTTTTATCGTAAACGTTTTTACATTTTGTTATTATCAAAACATTGAGAGGTCAAAAAATATAAATAACATTTTTAGACATTATTTGTATTAACAATCTCCCCCCTTTTTTATGAAGATAAAATATAAACTCATTTTGTATAAAATTAAAGGTTTCAAATTATTAATGAGTTTTTATTCCATTTCTCCCCCTTTTTGTCGAATTCAAAAAGAATAATCGTCGAATTGTTGAAGAAAGAAAGAAGTCGGCGATATCAAGACTCCCCCTTGATGTATGCTCCCCCTCGTTTGGGGCACCAAGGGATCGATCTTACAAAAATTGTTTGCTACAAAACAAAGTTAGAGGTACAAGTGCAAGACAATTATTCTCAACTAGTAGCACTCACAACAATTCATGCAAGTTAAACCATAAAGTAGCTTCATTCATTAGTTAATAAGCTCATACAAGAAGCATACTACATGTAAGCAAAATAGAGTTAAGACTTAACAAAGAGACATTCATTCATACATTACACCACAATCTAAACATACTACATAAGGTAAATAAAGTTAATCATGACATAAATCTTAGATGATCCTTGATTCATAGGAAATAACTTTGAGCAAAAGGGTTAGGGTGACTAATTATGAGGTGATATGACCTAATTTTCAAGGGTGAGGTGGAGAGAGTGAATTCATGGTGGAGGTGATTCTTTTTGGGAAGAAGGTGATGATTTTGGAGTGGATGTCTTGCGTTTCCATACTTATCTTACCAACATTCTTGGTTTTCTAGAGAAGTTTAGATAGTGGTTTGAGCAAGACATTGGTGGTGAGAATGAGGATGATAATGATAAGAAGTTGGTGATGGTGAATGAAGAGGGAAAGATGAGTTAAATAATGGAAGTAAGAATAAAGAGTGGCAAAGCATGGTGTGAGTGGCAAAAAGGTGCAAGGAGTGGTTTGGCTAATCAGGGAAATGCCAGCATGAGGCTATGTATAGGAAGGTCAAAGATACAGAAAAAAAGGCATAATTCATTTTTCTTTAAAAATTCATAAAAAATTCAAAAATAGTTAAAAAATTCTAATTCTTTTTCCTAAAATTTTCTTTTTAAATTTGTGATTTTTAGGTATAAAATTTGTTAAAAGTAGTGCCTTAGATTTTAAATTTCAGTTTTAGCTCGCGTTTTAAATTTTCGTGTATTAAAATTTTGTGCTAGTTAATTGTTTTTAGTTTATGCTTTTATATTTGTAGTATAATCAAAAGTTCAAAAATCCTTTATCAATTCTTGACTCGAATCCGAATTATTCCCAAATCTCAATTCACGACTTCGTTGGGAAACGACCCGAGAAGAAATACTTCCCGGTTAAAAATATACATATTGTGTTTTCTTTAGTGAGATTTTATCCTTTTATTTCTCTTGTTTGAGAAGTAATTTGGAAAGAATTTTCACGGGATTAATACTATATATATATAAATTTGACTAGTGCATATACACGCAACCAGTCAGCATCTCATTGTTGAGTTTGAAGGTTTATGGTTTCGGAGAGGTAAGTGTTTAAGTATTGACTTTCATGAGTAGGGTTTTGACGGACTCTAGAAACAACTTTGGACGAGGAAGAGACGTTTTGAGAAGGAGAAGAAGAGTTAGAATGAAACGATTCTTCATCATTTTCATCAATGGTGTCATCCAACGGATGAGATAAGGATGGATGATTTAGAGTGGTGGAAGAGGAGCTAGCATTTGAGTCACGAGGTCTTTTCTTGCCATGATCCGATCGTGTCTTACGCTCATAATGAGGAGCGAAGGGATGCATGACTCAATCATGTGAGAGATAGTGATCAATTGCTAGCTCAGGAGAGACAGACACAACATGTTTGAACAATCTAGTTAGAAGCATTCCACAAGGTAGAGTTCCTTAGGTTTGTTTCGAGTCTTTTCCATTCTTTTGAGAATGAAAAATGCTAGATTGTATGGAGTGGAGGTTTCAATGCAATAAAGCATATGACAAAGACACGCGAAGACATGATCCTTATGACCTCCTAGACAAATGGCGTTTTCACGAATGATATCAACCCATGGTTTCATATGAGTTTGAATTTCCCGGGTTAAAATTTCATTTTGATCTACGACAACGGTTTTCTTATTTTTGGTACGAGTGACTTGACCTTGTCGAGGGACTTGAATAAGAGACTTGATGACATTTGGAGAGGGAGGAGTGGTTTTGTAACGACCTTTACTAGGAGCACTTATTGACAAGTAGTCGAGTGACCACATGTCGGTGTGTGACACTTGACCTTTGAAAGGGATTTTCAAGATTTGACCGAATTCCTCGAGAGTGAGAGAGAATGACTTATTTTGTATGACAAAATTGACCACAAAATGACCCTTGGAGTTATAGTTAAACGTGAGTTGACTATAAAACTCAAGAACAAAACGAGGAACAATTTGTTCGTTTATGTTCAACAAACAATCAAAACTAATTAATCCAAACTTAGCATGGATATGACTCATGTTTTCAAAGTTTTGACTCACAACCCTACCCTCATGAAAGTACCATTTTTCAAGGCTTGCAATGGTGTTTCTTAATGGTTGATTGAATTCATTTGATATGAGTGGGATGTAGTTACGGGTCTTTTGGTGATCTAATCCGGTGATTCGAGGCATTGTCACCTAAAACAAAAATATTATGGTCATGTTTTATAGTCTTGTACTTGTAACGTTTTACTCACAATGTTCCTAGTGTGTGCCTAAATGTGACAAATGTGGAGTAACGATTAACTCGACCTAAAAATAAAATCCTAAGAGTTAATCCAAACGCTCCTTAATTTGATTTTGCTCATCCAAACATGTCGACAAATACATATGAATTATGTATCTCGACCTTTGTTCATGAGATCATTATGCATGTGTTTAAAAACGTTTTTAAGTTGTATTAACAATGCATAACAACAATTTTATTATGTTCCTAACGTGAGTGATTTGAAAATAAAATTGGGGTTTTGGTTCGAAATCAATTTTTTGACAAACTCACTAGTGTATGCAAATCCTATGTCTAAAGGAAGCATATTAGTTATACATTGTATCCTAGTAGTCCTAATTGTACAAAATTGAAAGAAAAATGAAAAATCCCCAATTTCAATTTTTGTGTTCATCATGAACCCTAGACTCAAATTGAAAGAAAATAGATGAAATGACTTACAATTGATGATGTTGATGATGTTAGGAATGATTGTATGTGTTGATTTTATCTTCAATTAGTGTTTTAATGGTTGATTTTGAGTTTTGGGTTGTTTTTGGTCGTGTTCGTATCCAAGTCTTTTTTTTTTTTTTTTTTTTTTTTTTTTTTTTTTTATTTTCTTCGTCGCCTTTAGTCGCATACAGCAGGGAGAGGGAGTGTTTGTTTTTGAGTTTTGAAGAAATTTTGACTAAGTATAAATTTTGATGTCTGCTGTTGGCGGTCCCATATCGATCAGGGGGCCGCCTGAAATGGGTTGGGGGCCGCCTGAGATATGGGGGCCGCCCGTATTATGAAATTTTTGGACTTTTAAATTTTGACACGAATTTACTAGGAAGAGTGACTAATTAATTTGCATTTCGCGAATTAAAAATATCTAACTAGCTTCGGATGAAGTAGTTAAATTGTCACGACGCGGAATGGAACGCGGACTAGAATTGAGACAGAAGAAAGAGAAGCGGACTAATACGATTTATGGAATGTGTTCCATCATTCCTAAACCAAGACGTAGATAGTTAAACGATTCACGTTTAAGGGGTTTCGTAAGAATGTCGGCGATGTTGTCGACGGACGACACTTTTTCGATTGAGATATGTCCTTTCTGGACATTATCACGAAGAAAGTGATGACGAATTTCGATATGTTTGGTTCGAGAATGTTGCACCGGGTTTTTGCTAAGGTCAATCGCGCCTTTATTGTCGCACATGATCGGGACGTCGTCGAGTCGAACGTCGTAGTCGATAAGAGCTTGTTTCATCCATAGTGCTTGTTGACATGCCTTTCCGGCGCTTACGTATTCGGCTTTGGTTTATAGTAGAATTATAGCAAGAGGTGGGGGGGGGGGGGGGGTTTGTTTCTTCCGAGAACCAAGATGTCAAACAAACATCCCGTGAACATACAATACCGCTTGTCTCTTTGCGGTCACATAATTCTCCGCATGATCAGAGCGGGCATATACTAAGTTTCTATGCAGGTCCCTTTTAGATACAAAAAAAACCATAATCCTAAGTGCGTAGTGCCTTTAATGTATCAGAAGATACGCTTAACCGCTTCAAGGTGAGAGGTTTTGGGAGCCTCTTGGAAGCGGGCACAAAGGCAGACACTAAACATGATATCGGGCCTACTTGCCGTTAGGTATAATAAACTACCTATCATGCCTTGATACTTGGTACTATCTACCGACTCACACTCTTCATCTTTCATGAGTTTAGTATCAGAGGACATGGGGGTTTTCATTGGTTTAGAATCTTCTAAGCCAAATTTCTTAAGCATTTCTTTAATATATTTAGATTGATTAAAGAAGATACCATCTTCCATTTGTTTTATTTGTAATCCAAGGAAGAAGTTAAGTTCACCCATCATGCTCATCTCGAACTCGTCATGCATGATTTTGGCAAATTCATCACACATGTCTTGACAAGTCGAGCCGAATATAATGTCGTCGACATATATTTGAACGATGATGAGGTTTGAACTTTTCTTCTTGGTAAAAAGTGTGTTATCTACCATTCCCATTTTGTATTCATGTTTAATAAGAAAAGCTTTTAATCTATCATACCAAGCTTTGGGTGCTTGTTTAAGACCGTATAAAGCTTTCTTAAGTTTATAAACATGATCCGGTTTTTCAAAGTCAATGAATCCTGGAGGTTGTGCCACGTATACCTCCTCATTGATAAAACCATTCAGGAATGCACTTTTTACATCCATTTGGAATAGCTTAAAATCTAAAGCACAAGCATAAGCTAATAGTATCCTAATTGACTCAAGTCTAGCAACTGGGGCATAAGTTTCATCATAATCGATGCCCTCTTGTTGATTATATCCTTGAGCAACTAGCCTAGCCTTATTTCGAGAAACAATACCGTTCTCGTCTAACTTATTTCTAAACACCCACTTAGTTCCTATGATTGTCATATTCCTAGGTTGTGGAACTAACTCCCAAATGTCGTTAGCAATGAATTGATTTAATTCTTCTTGCATGACGACTATCCAACTATCATCCGTTAAGGCTTCATTCACATTCTTAGGTTCTATAGTTGATATAAAACAAAAGAAGTTAGGTCAATCTCTAAAGTTTCATCCTCAATGTCATTTTCTAGGTTTTTCTTTTCGGTAACCTTAATTGCTTCTTCTTCATCTAAGTCATCATCCACCAAGGGTGATGTCTTAGAGGGTGGAGGAGTTTCATCGAATGTCACGTTGAGTGATTCTTCGACTTTCCTAGTATGTTTATTAAGGATGATGTATGCTTTACTATTTTGGGAGTATCCTAAAAAGACACATTCGTATGACTGTGGGTCAAACTTTGTAATCAAGAGTAGGTTTCCTGCTTTGTAATCAAGACATATTAGTGTTTAAAATGAAGCACCTGCTTCCAAACACTCTAAAGTAATCAAGAGTAGGTTTCCTACCTCTCAAGAGTTCGTAAGGTGTTTTTCCTAAAATAGGTCTAATTAGGATTCGATTAAGAATGTATGTTGAAGTATCTACTGCGTTACACCAAAACTTTTGTGGTAGCGATTGCTCATTCAACATAGTCTTACTCATTTCTTAAAGTGTCCTATTTTTCCTTTCAACCATGCCATTTGATTGAGGAGTGTGTAGACCTGAGAAGTTATGTGTAATTCCATTGGCATTACAAAACTCTCTAAATTGCACCTCATTATCAAATTCCCTACCTCGGTTCTTTTTTGTTCCTCACACTATTATACATCCTAATTGGTTTTGAATTTTCTTACTAAATATTTTGAATTTATCGAAGGCTTCGGTTTTGTTCTTAAGTAATCTAGTCCAAGTATACATATTGTAGTCATCTACTATGACTAAGGTGTAGCGGTTTCCTCCGTAACTCCGTACGACGGATGGACCGAAGAGATCCATATGAAGGAGTTCTAAGCATCTAGTCGTTGAGACTATATTCTTAGCCTTGTGACTAGCGTGAGCTTGTTTTCTAATTTTGCAAGCATCACAGAAGTGTTGATCAAACTTAAGCTTAGGTAAGTTTCTAACTAATTCCTTAGATGCTAACGATTGAATAAGATGCATATTTGCGTGACCTAATCTCCTATGACACAACGTGGAATTTTCATCAATCGTTGCTAGACAAATTTGGTCTTTAGGAGTATTATTAATTTCTTCACATATATGCCTTTCTCCAATACTATTGACACTTACCTCCTTAGTGATTTCACTATCATGTTCAGAGAAAGTTACTCTACACTTATTATCACATATTTGTCCTATATTAACAAGTGAATCTTAAGTTATCTACATGTTCTAACATTATCTATTTTGAGGAGACTCATTCGAAATCGTACATTTGCCAATGATGTTACTGCGAAGATTGCTACCAAAAATGACATTACCTCCGTTGTATGCCTTATAGCTTAAGAAGAGCTTTTGGTTACCCGTCATGTGTTTGGAGCATCCACTATCCTTTATCCACTCATCGGGTTCCAAGTCGACTCCAAGGCATATCTATTTATATAAGGTAATACCTCAAACATTTGGTCCCCATATCTCATGGGTCCAAAGTTGTTAGTGCTAAACATCCCTTGCATTTGATACAATTGGTTGGGATGTGGGAATGAAAGACACATTTCCCATGACATGTAACTTTGACGTTGGAAATTGTTCCAAGTTACAGGAAAGCCACGAGGTTGATTTTGTCGACCAACGTTTCTTTTGGTTTGCTGGTGGCTTAGGTCCAGGATAATTATTGATGACTCTTCATGGTGGTGGAGTTTTTGATCTAAAATTAGGTTTTGAAACATCCAACTCCGGTTTTTTTGACAACGGCTTTAAAACTGTTTAACTTCATTATCACTAGCAACGGGAACTTTGACGTTGTTTACTATTATGTGTTTTGGTCTAGGACCCAAAATAGATTTTTGAAAAGACACACTTTTCTCAGATCCAGGCATAGTTGTTGGCGGTCCCATAATTATTTTGGGGGCCGCCTGTGCAATATGGGGGCCGCCCATATTTATGGGACCTCCATAAGAGGATGCCTTTTTTTGTGACTTTAGAAAATTTTATTTTTTTAGTTCACACTAGATGATGCTTTCAATTGAACTAAATCTAAACCCAATTTTCAAACGGAGGGTTTTTGATTACTTGCATTTATTTAGACAATGGGTTACTCTTTCAAATTATTAATCTAGGCTTCCTTCTTGAGTTTTTTCATTTCTCAATTTTAAGCCAAGACATTTTGCACCATTCAAGATCCACTCCTTTGTTTTTCTCGAGGAGTAGATACTTTTTATTTTATGATGCTAAGTTCTTTTTCTAAAATATTGTTTAGTGGCTTTTAATCTTTAGGTTTTTAGATGATTATTTTTAAACTCATTTTTGCACAGTCTATCTAATCATTTATCTAAAACTAAATCATATTTTGATGAGTTATCATCACTTAAAGTAAGAGGATTAGAAAACAATACATCACTGGAGGCTTGAGCCTACAGGCACGTTTCGTCTTTGATATTCTCATCATCTTCTTCACCGCTATCGCTCCAAGAACCTCCGACAAAAGCTCTTTGGTTCTTGTCTTTCGGTGGTTTTGGACATTCTCCAATAAGATGATTTGGATCGCCACATCTGAAGCATTTTCTATCACCTTTACCGTTCTTGTCATCACAGCTTCTTTGAAACGTCTTTTTGTCGTTCCGAAGTTGTCTCACGAATCTACCTCTTCTCTTAAATAACTTCTTGACGTCTCTAACCGCCATGACGTATTCTTCATCTTCACTTCCGAAAGTCGAACACTCCTCATCACTAGATTCCTTCTTAGCCTTTAAAGCTAGAGATTTCCTTTCTCCTTTAGCTTTGACTATTTTGGAATCTTTCTTGATGATCATCTCATGGACTTTGAGGTTTCCAATGAGCTCATCAAGAGACAGTGATGTTAAGTCTTTCGACTCTTCAATCGTCGTGACCTTTGGCTCTCCCATTTTAAGTTGTATGAGCTTAAGAAACTTACTCAACATAGTTCTTTCTATAATAACCTTCATCAAGAGCTTTTCGACTAGTAATGATAGTATTAAATCTAGCAAAAGCACTATCTATAGTTACGTCTTCAGAAATGACCGTATTGGTATGTTCATATGATTTTACTACTCCGTCCCATATTAATGTCCATTTTTGAATTTTTAGAGTCTTTTTTTTCTTTCTAACTTTGTCCTTAATTATATCTTCTTATGTTATATGTTACTCAATGCAAAATATTTGAATGGATTGAGATTTTCGAATGTATTTTTCATTGGTATTATTTTCTAGTAAGCATATATAACATTAAGAAAAATATTTACGGTCAATGTTTATGAAAAAAGAATCAAAAAAGTCAAAAAGGGACACCTTAATATGGGAAGGTATAAGGGTGAGATAGTACCAAAAAGTCACTCTTGTTATCTTTGGACTAGGTTTATTACCTTAAATGGTGATTAACAATGTTTTACAAATTTCTTTTGCCGTATTACACATAAAAATTCTTTCATATTCTTTTCTTGGCAAAGCATTGTAAATGACCATTTTAGCTTCGTTGTTTTTCGCAAAGCTTCTTTTTAAGATCTTCACTTTGGGGTTTTTTCAAAAGGGATAAAATCTTCTAAAATTGGTTGTTCGGATTTTGTTGAATTAGGTGGAAAATCAACCGTTGTAATAAATGCCAAAGATCCAGATCTTTTGATTTAACCATTTGACTCGAATCTATTTTTCCAATAAATAAAACTATCACTTTCAAAAAGTGGTGGTCTTTGCATGGATTGCCCCTCTAGATATTTGTCGGAATCCATAGATCGATCCAAGCTTTAAAATACAATATATTTTAAAAATCTTGAGTGACCTTGGCCTTTGATACTAATTGTGGAAACTAGAAGAGGGGGGGGGGGGGGGGGTTGAATAGTTTATACGTTCGTTTTGCGTTTTAAAAGTTTGCTTTCAAAATACTTAGATTCTAGTTGTATGTTTAACCAATCAACAATATAAATTAACAAAGTAAATATCTAAACTAATACTAAATAGTAATCACAACAATATAAAAGGATGAGATAAGGAACAATCAAAAACCATATAGGACACCAAGATTTATTAGTGGTCGGTACGAAGCTCTTCTTCGGCCCCAATCCACTCCAAAGTATCTAATCGAGGACGATTGTGAGGTTTTCAATTGTCAACAATTCCATTCACGAGCGGATAAAATGTTTACACGTCTCGCTTATGTTTATTTTCTGACACTTAAGCTAATCGTCATGTCCTAATCTTAGTTAGAACAAATTTACCAAATCACAATTACTTTACAATCACACAGTTTTACAATATCGGATATACACACAATCCGAATCACACAATTACACAAGATAATTACAATAGAGATTTGATACTTAGAAGAAGAGAGGAGAGATCACTAAATAACAATTCGTTTCTTGACAAATACAAATGTTCTTCTCTTGCATTTGATTGAGAAAGGAGAGATGAGAAGAAGAGATTCGATCACTTGAAATAAGATCTAAGAATGTTAGTGATCAAGAGATTTAGAAAGAGAAAGAAGATTTTTAGAGAGAGAAAGTTATCTGAAAATTTCGTGCAAAGAGGTCTCTTTTTCTGTTGGGAATGGAGCAGTATTTTTTGGCAGGAAAACCATTGGTCACTGTAGGGCGGATCCCGGCGGGCCCAATTATATTTGAGGGCCGCAGGCTAAATTGAAGGGGGATAGCCCAGCCCAGTAGACTACGCTCCTGTTTTTGTCTTTTTGTGAGGAATTTTGTATCTGTTATGGAACCTTCCATTTTGGAGGGAAAATTTGAATTTCAAATTTTAGTTTTAAATAAAACTTTTTTTTAATTAGAAAATATTTTGTATAATTATTTTGTGTGAAAATACTTTTGTAAAAATGCGATGATTAAAAGAAAAATATTTTCTTGATCACCAATCATGCTTAGTGATTTGTTTGTTCATACCTTGAGTGAATTCACTTATTTAGAAGAAATAGAATTTTACGATTAATAATATGTAAACGTTTATTTTTATCGTAAACGTTTTTACATTTTGTTATTATCAAAACATTGAGAGGTCGAAAAATATAAATAACGTTTTTAGAAATTATTTGTATTAACATATTACAAATAATACAACCAGTAAATCGCCTAATAATTGCCAGTTTCGTAAACAGTCCAACAGAAACCTTAAATAGCATCGTTTTGGCAAGCCAAAAAATGCACCGTTTTGGATTTAAACGGCAACAACTACTCTTGGTCCCAAGTTGTATAGCTATTTGTGTCTTGGGTCACATATTATAGTTGCTGCAAAATGCGTATACATTTTGTACGAATCATTTTTTGGATAACAAAATCATGACTCACCGGACATCATATTGGCTGCAAAAATACAGTTGCAGTTTACGCCATACTGTTTTTGGCCATGCCCAAAAATACGATTCTCTGGGTGTGACCGAGTCATCACAGCAACAAATGTATTAACACGGTTTATTTAGTTTTCTTTGCTATTTACCACGTCAAAATTATGGATTTGTAGTTTATGGCATACAACTTTTGCCACGCCAAAAATATGACTCATTAGGGTAAACGGATCATCACAGGCAACCAAGTATTAAACTTCATAGTGTGTTTTGTTGTTGTATAAATGATTAATTATATCTACCAAAAAATCCAAGATTACAACATGCAAGAGCTGTATCCAAAATATATCTACAAAATACAACATACAAACACCTTTAACTAAAAAATGAACATAAAACGAATCACAAAACTGCGATTTTCGGTTTTGAAAGTTCTTCATATGTGAGGCACATGATGTGTTCTACTCATACGTTCTGACCAAAAGCCAACATTAATTTTTTTTTCAACTTTAATCAACAAACCCATTTTTTTAAACAAATAAACCACCATTTCACCTAAGGTTACCATCGACGAAAAATGAAAAATAACGTAAATAAATAAGCCATCACTTTACATGCAAACAAACGATTTTCGGCTTTATCTAGTCTCCTACGAACGATTAATATCCCAAGTATGAGTAAACGTTATTTATCTGTGTGTGTTTGTCATTTTGTTTTGTTAGTGTTGTTGTTTTGGAAAATCAATCAAATTGACGTCGTTCGATTTAAGCAAGAAGTAAAACTACAGAGCGAATCCCTAAGCGTCATCGTTGCACCCCTAAAAGGCGTCGTTTGATTCAGTTCCAGTCTTAAGCGGTCTAGCCCAAGCCTTAAACGTCAACATTTTGCCAGACTAAAACGCTGTTATTTGCTGGGTATGTTTGGCGCGGAGTGGTGTGGAGCTTTTTGGGACGGTGAGCGGTGAGCAATGAGCAATTTGATTTTTAGTGCTCGTTTGGCAAAAAGAGTGATGAGTATTTTGATTTTTATTTGTCGTTTGGCAAAGGAGCGGTGAGCTGTGCTATTTTTAGAAAGACTAATTTTACAATGCTTGTTTAAGAAGCTTTAGAAAAGGAGCGATGAGTTGTGACAAACTGACAACTATTGCTCACTGCTAATGCTCATAACTATTAGGGGGGATTGCATATATATCCCTGCAAAAGCTCAAAATTGCATATATATCCAACTTAAATTCATAATTGCATATATATCCTTTCAAAAGCCAAAAAATTACATATGTATCCAACTTAAACTACTAATTGCATATATATCCTTAATAAACTTTTGTAATTGCATATATATCATTTCTTAACCTTCATAATTGCATATATATCATTTATAAACCTTTAATATGTCTTATATATCAAAATAATTATTTAAATTAATTATGAACTCTGACGTATGATATTTATAATTTTATAAATAACAAAAGTAACATTTGTTTCAAAGGTACGATGTCCCGAGGTTCAAAATGAACTTGATGACAAAAAATTATACATCAAGACGATATTTTAAATTCACAAAAAAATCAAGTTATATCATATAAAATACGAATGCATGAAATAAACTCATCAATATATATCATGATTGTTATATATGTATAATAAAATAAAGTATTTTTACAATAAAAGTGTATATTACTACTAACTAATTTGTACGTAAAGAAAAAGTAATTTAAAAAAAATTATAATTATAATTATCATGTATTTTAGAGTTGTAAATTTATATTAAATAGTTATTTGTATATATATAACTAAAATTATATTTACATAGATTAATTTAAAGTAGCAATGATGAATACCAAACCCTCTTCAACAAATTTATAGTAGCTCCAAATTAGGCTTACAAAAATACACCACAATAAACAAATACACTAAAAACTCACTCATTCAAGGACCTAGTTCGCAAAAGACCAGGACCCCCAAAATGACTCAAGATCCACACCAATATTTTTAGCCCAAATATGTAGGTCTACACGTGATTAGGGCTTTAATCACCCCAAAGATAATAACCTAATATACTCCCCCTAATTTTTATTTGTTAAAAAATATATAGTTAACACTAACTACAAGGTATTATGAAAAGACAAATAATTTTTATTATAAGATTTAAGTGGACAATATACGCAAAATTTTTAAATTCTCTTTCATAGGAATATAAACTGTGTTAGACAGCTTCAATACGTTGTATGAGGAGTGATGGTATAGGTTGTGGTGAAATGGAGGCAAATCTACGAAAACCTGAACCTGATATGGTCACCACCACCAGATAACCCAAAAAAAAAAAAATCCCTCCTACCCACTTCAAAATCCCTTTCAACACCCACACACACCACAACAACACACACCAACACAACACCACCACTTTAACAAACAACACACCACACACCACACCAACACACACACACACCAAACACACACTACACCAACACACTACACGACACACACACACAACACATTCACCCCTCACCCCAACCCCCCTCCCCCCCAAAAACCCTATCGTCCGCCCTCCCCCGCAACAAAAACCCCCCCCTAAAACAAACCCCCCCCAAAGCATCCCCCCCAAACCCCCACCCCACGATTAACTGAAATGATATGTCAGTCCCCCCCGAATGAACCCCCTCTACTATAAAAAATACACACCCCCTGAAGTGTTCCAGACCGACTAAAAAGCCCGCCCTAAAAAATAAAACCTAGCCCCCCCCCCCCCCCCCTAAATATCCCAAAACCCCACTGTATATATAAAAGAGCCACCCCCCTAAACGTATTTTTTTTTGAACCTAACTATCTTTTGACTATATTATTAATTAAAATTTCAACCCACCAAAAAACTAGCGCATCAAACCCACAAACCACGACCGAAGTACGAAACAAATTTTTGCAATCAACACATTAATCTAAAATTAATATTGCCGCAATCAAAAAAATGTGTGTGTTTTTTGTAAAAAAAAAAAAACAAACTATCAAAAATATAAAAACATTCACATTTTATTACAAAAGATTTTTACAACAGCAATACCAACAATCTGACAAGAAATCCTGAATTTTATTTAAAATTCAGTCCCATAAAATAAATAAAAGTGACATTAAAATATGACCCCAAAAAAAACCCCCCATAAAAAACAAAAAACAACACAAACACCACCGCCACAAAAAATTACAAAAAAAACAAAATACCCAACCCACACCACACACACACAACACACCAAACACCGAAACACACACAACTACACCACACACCACACGATACACCAACACAACACACACAACACACACACACACAACAACCTACGAAACTTCCACCTCCACCCCTAAGAAAAAACCCAGCCTCCATCACCCTCCTACCGCAACACACCCCTCCCCACACACCTCAGTCCCCCCTCCCACCCAACGCCTACATCCCACCACCACACCACCCAACTCATCAAACACCTACGCCAACCACCATGATAAAGAATAAAATAATCTAACCCGCAAGGCATAAAAACAAAAAAAATTGCAACTACGTATAGATAGGGATCGCTTATCAATACAATATCACCAAGTTATTTATTATGATAAACCTTCTTATCATTGTGTTGCCGAAAATCCCAATGAAACCCACCCTTTGTTGCAACCATCGTACGCACTCAAACTTAACGTTTTGCGAAAAACTTCAAAAATGGATGCCAAAATTCAAAAGAATAAAAATGCATTCCTAATACAATTCGTTGTCATCTTTAACATGTTTGTTGTAATAGTCCCACATTCCTCTTACGCCACTTCCTTTATTTTTTTTAATTTTACTTCACACCTGGATCCCTACTTCTCTCTCTCTCCCAATATAAATATATATATATATATAGGAGATTGATTTGTTTCCTTTTTTCCACAGAACCAAACACCATGTAACAGAAACTGCGAGAACCATCACATCAACCAATCAGATTTTTTTTTTCTATAGTACCATAATTTTTTTATTAATTAATTAGTAAAATTACATTATCCTGATTTTTTATTATTTTTGAATTTTTTATTTAATAAAAAAACATTTTTTTCCCAAGCTCCTCCCTGAAAATCTTTTTAGAGACATTTTTTTTTTTTTTTTCTTGAATTTTTTCCCAGCATGGAGCATTGATAATGTTCCAAACAGAACATTAAAAAAGGTAGGCCATCTAACGTGTGTTTTTTTTTTTTTTAAAAAGAGCTAAATAATACGTGAACTTAAACAAGCGTTATCTTTTTAGTTTGTACAAACAATTGAGCCTTTACCCCCTAATATACTTTTGCCTCAACAAAAATATTTTTGACATGAGTGCAAACGAAAATAAATAAACACATGTTAATTTTTATTATAAACATGTAACAATATTTTTTTAGAGATTTATACTGTAAAAAAACTACAAATAACCCGTACGACACCAAAACCACCCCTAAGCTAACCTCCAACAACAAAATTTAAAACCACGGTCATATAACCTAGCCTTATAACCCATAGGGTACAACCCTAACTTTATAAACCGATGGACAGGCAGCATGGTTGGGTTCGCCGTATATGCTCATAAGTCAATTTATCCCTCATGTAGACCCCTCTTGATTGTTGCTTTTAATCTGCATGTGTGGCAAATTATTTATGGATATTATCCATATGCACCTTTTTAATAATACGTACTATCTTACACACCAACGGAGTATTAGTTCACACGATGCACCCTTGATTAGTAATCCACCCAGCCATAGAAGTGAAATGCACTTGTGTCCTTATTACTCCTTATTTAAAAAATCTTAACAAATACTTTAATCATCCTCGCTACACACATGAGAAGGACGGCTGCCCTAAAGACTCGAACAATCAACACATGTCACCGACACATCTAATCCGAGATGTAGTAACGGTTATATGAACACCCACAGCCTTTAATCACTCCCTAATCTCATTTTGATTTTTAGCATATAGAACCTTAGAAAAAACATTGCAATTATCAATCAAGTTTTTTTATACTAAACCAAGCACCATTTAGTAAAACCGATTAAACAACCAAATTCCCCCAGACACCAATGAACCCACCTCACAACCAAACCATTGAACGACCATAATCAGCAACCCCACCCAGTACCAACCCACTAAAAAACACGACGTTGATCACCATACCTCTTACAACAACATCATAACCCCCCACAACATCAATCATACCACAATAAATAACATCAACCCCAACCCACCCCAAATTCCGACCACAAATCCACACCCGTCCTACCACCTTCAAAAGCACCCCAAATAAAGACCCCATACACCACACCCCTATTTCACAATTTAGCCCCAATAGCACTCATAACCAGCCTAAATAATATACAGTTTTTATAGGCTCCCCAAACACCATTTATCATGAATTTTATAAAATAAAAACCTTATAAGGTGCAATTTTCAAACTCGAATTCCCACCATATTGTATGCCCAAATTCCTACAGTAAACAGTTATAAATACTGCCCAACAGATACAAGATGCAAATAGTATTATTAAAAACCCTTTTTTGATATAGGGTAGAAAATAAACATGGGTGCCACACTTAACCAAAAATAACACACACCAACAAGACACACACTACGACATAAACCCACACTATAATATAATAAAAACAAAACCTACCCACCACCCACACACACCACAGCCACACACGACACACACCACCAACCCACAGCACACACACACACACACATATAAATGTTGTGTGACATTCACCCAGAACCCCTTAAACCCAATCAAACCACCATCCTTCCCAACCAACCACACCATCCCCACGTCCCAACTTAAAAAAATAACAAAACACACCGAACACAATCCTCACCTCAAAAACCCAAAATAGCAAGCTAAAATACACAAACCCAATACGACAAATACACAACCCGAAATATAGTAACTGTTTGTTCAACTGTCAGGCTAAACAATCAAGAATGATTTGGTCCCCTGCATTTATCCATGGGTTACATTCCAAAGAGATCAGTTGCCACAAAGTTCAGTTCCCCATATTAATGTTGGTGGTCCCAGGGCAAAACACCTATAAGGTTTCCACGTACATCACCCATAAATTTATATATTCTGAACACAAAGTTTTATTTTGCAAATCAGGTCCAAGAATTGCCCAATTTTTTTTAGAAGAAGAACTTTGTAAGCAGAAGAAAGAAAAAAAAAGGAAAAAGTAATGCCATAATTTACCAATGTGGCAAAGCATACTGATTTAGCAGCTTCATATTTTTACTTTTTCAGAATATACCTATTGATTTATAGGGTTTGTCAAAATACATTAAAGTTTAAATTAACAAGAAACATCAAAGAGCATGGGGTTTTTTTACAATCAACAAGACTAATTGATGAAACAAATACTTGTTTTGGTCCATTTTTTCTGGTTCACTTCCTCCCATGTCTCATGAGGTCCATCCACATTTTCACTATCTGACCATGGATAGTTCAAACACTTCAGTTTAATCAATAAAGGGTTATTTGTGTTTTTTTTTATGCCATTGTGGATAAATGACCAAAAAATAATTAACGTCCGCGGGGATTAATAAAGTATGAAAAACACAATTTAAAACAATGGAAATTTATTAATTTCTGTAATTGCATACCTTATTAAGGTATTGGCATCCACAAGAATCAATCCTTGAAAAATTCAATGTTTGCGATCCCCCAAATCCACGCCTGGTATTCTTCACACCAATGACATTGTCGTTTAGCCCTAAGTACTTATCCCCTTTTACGTCCCCAATCACCCAGGTTCTCACACCAATGACATTGTCGTTCCCTGAAGTTCCCTTTCACTTTTTACTTGTATCATTTTCCCTACCCTCATAGGCCTTGGCTTCCATTTCTGTATTTGGTGTGCAGTACTTGGGGTCTGTACAGATAAATAACAGTCGTAACCAAAATTTTTATATTAACCATGAACCTCATTTGATATCAAACATAAAACACAAATCACCATTCTAATGATTTTATATCAACATTAAAACACATACGCACACACTTCTATTGATATTATATCAACCTTAAAACAAGTATGCATACTCAAAACTCAAAACTATCTAGCAGAAAAAAGGGAGGTAAAGAGATAAGAAAAACAAAAGGAACAAGTTCATGAACCAACAATTTAACACTTTCAGTTCTCAACAAACCTTATAAACATAAGATAAGTGTTTACCACATATATGTTGATACAAAAGGGAAAGATGGTGCACTAGTATGACGAGTTAATTAAACATTACAGACGACCAAAACAGATCCGAAACATTACGACCCAATAAATTAAAAGAACCCGCAATCATCTCATGTCAGTGTTTCGAAAAATCAATTAATAAAAAAAACAATTTAAAAAAAAACCCAACCAAACCTCACAAGGGAAACATCCATGCTAACACCACCCTCTCCCCCCACCTCCCCCCCACCAGGAACACTTAAACAAACTGCCCACCAAAGCCCAACGGCATAATAACAAACCAAACCACCCGACCAACCACAACACCACACCCACTAGGAACAACTATGAAAATTTCAAATCCCAAAACACACCAGAAAAGCTCCAAATTTGGTACCAATTTGTTTCCACAATGATTTTGTTTTATTTATTTTTTTTTTCTAGTACACCAAAAAGACATGGGGCCTATTCCTTCAGGTAAATAAATATACAATCCAAAATCCAAAAACGGTTTATTTATTTATAGTTAATTTAAATATTTATACCCAAAACTAAATTATTTTTTACAAATCCCCAATTCGTTTTTCCACACGATTCCAAAACCAAAAAACAATTTTCAATAGCAAGCAAAAAAAAAAAAAAATCTATATTTTGAATACTAGAAAAATGATCAAAAGGACTTCGTATACAAACAAAAAAAAATAAATAACACACGATAACATATACCTTTTCAATAAGAGAAAAACCCTTGTAAATCCATTCCTTACAACTACCCAAGAAGAACCCAGATTAACATATACAATACCAAACCTTTACACTATTTGAGCACTAAAAAAAAAGAAATTTATCAAACTAGTGAAAAAAGCCTTTAATGGCATAGCTCCGCATACATGCTTCCCAAGACATTTATATAATAAGTGACCAAAGTATTGATACATTACTTTTTAATACAAAATAATGAAACTTAGAAGATCGCGAAAAACAAAGGAACAAAAAACCTAGTTGATTTGAGGACAGCGGAAGCACTCCCATAAACATAAGAAAAAAAAATTGAAAAAAGAAAAATTGGTTGGTAAGATATGAAAAAAATGTTGATGTGCCGTCCATTATAGGGTGAAGGGTTGCAATAATTATATTATTAACCCAAAAAATTAATAGACGGTTATTTTTTATTCCAAAAGGGGAATTAAAATTGAAAAATCGTCTATCTTTTTACCATTTAAGTCCTTTTAAATCAAATATTGCCCTCATAAATCCCTTTGCTTAATATACTATGAATTGGGTCCCGACCTTTTATAATTATTGTAAGCCATTGTATTAAAAAAAATCTATTGGTTTTCAGATTTTGGTTCCTGTTCCCCCATGCAGTTCACACCCATCCAGGACTTTCATCTTTGGTTTTTCTTGAAAAGAAACCTCCACACCATAATATAATATATAATAATAAATATAATATATTAATATATAATAATAATAATACATAATATAAATAGTATAATATATATACTATAGGATTAAATGATCACAAATAAAAAGAACAAATTAATTTTTCCCCCGAGAGAAGGATAAAAAAAAATTTATTTTTTAAAACGAATCTTCCCTTTAAAAAATTATGAAAAAAAAAACGTGTTAAGTTGGTGGGCATGAAAAATGTTATGAAAAAGGAAAGTTTTTCTAAAAAAGTGATTAGTTTTTATTGCCCCCCCGAAAAATTTTTATTAAAAAAAAAAAAAAAAAAAAAAAAAAAAAACGTTATTGAGGCCTTAAAAACTCGATTATATATATTTATAGAGCAATCAAAAATTCCCGTCTTTTTGTACCCAAACCATACTATTTTTGACCTTTTTATTTACATCAAAATTTTTAATAGCGCATCAAACAATAACAAAGTCGAAAAACATTTTGAGCACAAAATTTTTATTTCTTTTTATTTATATTATTGCGCAATATAAAAAAAGAAAAACGTATTAAAAAAAAAAACTCAAATAAGAAAAACACATCCCTTTAACACAATAAAGTTTTTATGCACCAAAACCAAAACCTTATTTCAAGTGAATATAAATCTTTTATTTTGGAATTTCTCGAAGAAACCATTTTTTAAAAAAAAACTTCTTGTTTTAATTCATTCCTTACGTAATATTTGTCCCTTTTTTATTTTTTAACCTTCCATTATAGTAACTATAATATATAAATAATATATATATATAATTATATATATATATATTATATATATATTAAAAGTATACTCCAATACAATAAAAAAAAGAAAAGCTACTCCTAATTTATTTTGGGGACCAGTAGTAGAAAATACGAGTCGTATATTAAACCGAAATAGCGGAAATTAAGTACAGTAACAAACATCTTAAAGCCAAGTCGGCCGGAATATTGTGTGTGTCGGAATCTGGTGATTATTTTCCTCAAATTAATTACCCTTCAATTCCAATTTGTATTTTCATGAATTTATTATGTTTAATGATGAGGTCTCCTTATTCTAGTTTTAATTCCTCTTAGTTTGGATGGAAATCGTATGCTTTTAGTTAGGGTTTTAGAAATCGATAACATATTACAGTCAATGCTAAGTATCAAATTTGATATTTGTGAGCTTTGCAGTTTGTTTGAATATGGATTGGGCGTTTGTCAACAGAAGCTGGGAAAAGTGGGCATCTAACAACACTGTCGGTTCTTCTGATGGTAGTATACATTATTCCTTCACACTTGTGCACCAAATCTACTTATTCATACTCACTTTTTGTTTAATTGTAATCTACATACAGGTCACCCATTGAAGGCCGCTCTTCTAATTAACTACGATCCTACTGGACCTTCTCGTCTACTATCTACTATGTAAGCTTCTCAACTACTATATCCTTATTACCACTGCATTTGCAATGCCCATTAATACTTTACTTGCTGCTCTTTTCAACTCGTTTACAGTTTTTCTAACTTATTTCTTATACATTACTTAGTATTTTGTAAGTAATACTCCTCCGTAACTAATTTACCCTGATTTTCACTTCCATTAAGCCAAACCACATGGTATAGGTTTTAAGCTACCTAATTACACGTGGTTGTCACATTTAACTTCCACCACATGTAAACCCATTAATAGCTGTTTCTAGGCTCTATTTGTTTCAATAGTATATACATACCGAGTATTTGTGTGCATGCATGCATATGTTTAAATTATACGCCTACCAATCTGGTTATGATTTGTGTCATGATTAAGGGTTCTATATCGGATTAGTAGTATATCAACATTCCCTTTCTTTCAATTGTTTTTTATTACAACAAAAGATACGGTTCCCAGTGTCATTTGTATGTTTCATATAGTTTATATATATCTGAACTTCTCCTGTCATAAGTTTCTTGGTGTCATTCTCTCTGTCTGTAGGACTTTATATTTTAGCAATTCTTCATCATTATTTACTTTCTTAGGTTAAGAAATGGAAGCAAAGCTTGGAGTTTCAACTTCAAGTTTGCTATATTTATTCTATAAAACCCGCTTTGTCATACTGTTTGTTTTTAACTTGTACAGAGTTATCCAAGTTAACCATTGCAAAGAGATATGTATTTAGTAAAAAAAAAATAAAGTTTGTTGTGGTCTTAGACCTCTTGGTTCAAGGTTTATTGTCTGTGAAACTAGGATGGTAGAAAAGAAACCCGCTGCTTCTTATCAACGTACTATAATAATGAGATAACAATGAAAGTCTTTGCTACTCTAATTAGTCCTGTTAGAAGTAAATTGCGATTAATTACAATGTTTAACCTTTTCACCTTTCTTGCTATCATAATCAGTGGTATTCATAATTGTGTTCGGCCATAAGGAACCGTTCAAAGATTGATCTTGGTGTTTGTAGTGCAGAGGAGGAAGGTATAGAAGCAGATCCCATTGAAGTCAGCCAGTTTGTGAACTTCGTCAAACGATGCAATTACCAGAGTGAAAGCTTCTTTATAAATTCAAATCAATGTAAGATTTAAAACAAGACTGTAAGAAATTGAAACATACCCTTTAAATGTTTTAGATAAACCCCTATACCTGCTTCATCAGAATTCATCTTTGGGTCTAGTTACTTAATAGGCTCGCTGATTCATCTGGTCTCTGCTACTAAATTCACCAATATTGGCTTTACTTCCAGTAAAGTTTTACTAGAGGTGGCAAAATCAGAAGGGCAGTAGGGTGGGTAATTAGTCAATACAGGATCAGGTCGAACCATGTAACTTTGAAGCACGAGTCTAAACATGTGGGTTGGGTTGGGATGACCGGCAGATACATGGTTTAACTTGCTTGATCCATTTGAATCGGTTCTATATAGTAAAATCTTATAACCTGACTTATTTGCCGGTTTAATATAAAATATCGACCTTTAACTTTCACATATTGAGATATTTGTAGTTTAATTTGTTTACAAAGAGATTTCAATTGTGCTGTTCTTTTCTGTTACATAACCACGATTTTGTTCAAATGAGTATCTGCAACCCTTTTCGTTTATGCAAGTCTTGGATAAATGTTGTTTATAAGAAAAGTTTCGCTTTTCTGGAGTTGATGCTCACAACTATTATTAGCTTATGTTGAACCTTGTTCATTTGCATATATAAATCAACTGTTTTAGCTTCTAAATTTTGATGACATAAAATGTGTTACCATGTCTATGGGAAATTGCCCTTCTGGTTATGGTGGCAGATATTGTTACATCAATACACGAGAGTTGGTTTTGTGGAAGGTGCATGGACACTTCAAACCCTGCTGGTGAAGGAGCTATTGTCTTTAAGACACCATCCTTCCTCTTTGTTGCACTGTAAGAACAACTATATTTTCCCTTCCGATGTATTTTAAATCTGCGTATTAATTTGAGCGAACCAGCATTTTGGATCGTTCCACAAACACTAAGTTTGTCCATTTTCCTAAAGCACTTGTACATAATTATAACTATATTTATTTAAATCCTAAATAAGAAAAACTTGGGAGGTTGAATGCATTGAAAATGAACTTTGAGCGATTTTCAACCCATGACTGTTCAACTCATTTCACAATTTTGAAATATAACACAATCCAAATCAACTCATCCAATAAGAAAATGAGTCAAAACTGCTAACATCAAATATAAATCCTATGTTAGTTTACCTTCCTAAGCTGAAAAGTATTGTTCTTTTGTTGTACATGATCTGTATAGATATGAAGGCTCCATTGGTGCAGCATCCCGTGCAATGGCTGCAGCTGATCGTTTTGCATGGCAATTAGAACGAAGAAATCTGTGATAATGCGCATCCAGATCACCTTGATTAACATATAATCTAGCATATTTAAGTAGAATTTGGTAAATTGGGTTGGAATTTCATGGTAGATTAAACTCCAACAATTACCATTGGCCCGAAGAACACACAATAACCGTTGCTTCCTTTTGAAGAAGAGAGATGCATGACTTTAATATGTTATTTGATTTGTTGGGCCACGACTTTTGTAGTCAGGTTTGATTGACCAATCCAAAGACATTTCAGTTGTGGACACCAGACCATCTCATTTTACATCCCTCTGTGATAAAGTGCTGACAAAAAAGTAGTACGATCTTTGTGATAAACTACTGACAAAAAAGTATGAGCAGTGCTAAGTTGAACAAACCAGAATGATGGTTTTGTCAGTTTCAAATATATAATTTGAATAAAGCATCTTAAAAATCAAAACAAAATGATGTATGCCATTTGTGACCACATCTGTAACCTTATCTGAGAATTGAAAAGGCTATTCATGGTTTCGTGTTTACATGAAAAAGGTTATTCAGCTCCGTAGCAAGCTTGATAAAAGGCAACGCGGCCTTGATGCGAGTCCAACTTCTCTTGAGATTTAGGGAGGAAGAAAGTCGTTACCGTAAGTCTTTTAATGTAGCCGTTCTAGATGTTGAACGCTTTTTAAAACTCAAAGCCAAGATTCACTGGTTAGGAGAGGGAGATAGTAATCCGCGATATTTTCACCATGCATGGTGTTAAAGAAAGATGGAATAGAAAAGGAACGAGACGGTGAGAGATTGAATAATGATGAGCATGAAAGATGATAACGCCAAATGTAGAATAACCATAACCATATATATGTATATATCATCAAGAAGCAACAAAATTGAAGTAGTTTTAGCCATCTCGATTCTGGTAGCAGAGTATTTTGGCTCAGGTAAGACTCCGACAGTCCATAGAAAGCACTCAACGTGTCGATCTCGTACAAAACTAAATTTACGAGCAACACCCAAATGGTTCCACCATCTGAAACAAAAATTTGAATTATTAATTAAGAGATGTAGTCAAATATCCAAAAGAAGTACTGTAATTAATAAGATTGTTTTTACGGAAGGGGGGTGAGTAGTTTACCTAGCCACCTCAACAAGCTCCCTCCGGAAGAGCGATTGAACATGATTGTAATCTAACTTTGCAAGCTCTAGCAGTACTGGTCTTCATTACCATACTCTTCAATATACCTTCTTGCTTCTAAAGTTTCCATCCGCAAGTGTATTGGAAGCTCTAAAGCTTGTAAAACTTTCTTTGGGACTTAATTTTTCAACACATATATTGAGTTGTCGTGTAGTAATTTCCTTGGCATGCGATAACAAAATTTCCTCGTTTGAACCCAAGTATGAAGCTTCATATAAACTCAACAATCCTTCTATGTCTTGGCTTGTCGACTTGATGAATTCACCATTCGTATCAATGAATTTTCGGAAAACCTCTGCTTTAAAATGGGGTATATATAGTTTTACTCAAAATACTATATTTTGTACGTGTTAATTAGTTTCAGTAACATATATTAAAATGAAGCTAGTACGTACCAGAATCGGCAGGGATGCCATTTTGTCGTACAAGACGAAAACATAGAGCTGCTATATGTAAATCATCGTCGTCAGGCAAACTTTGCTTGAGCTTTTCTAGTATTTCACTGGTATCCTCTTGGAAATAGTAGCCACTTTTCAATCTTTGAATCGTATCAACTAGCTTCAATGTCATTTTGGTCTTTGCTTTGAGTTGGTCGATTCTTTGTTTAGCATCAACTTGCGGAGACATTACCTATCAATCATTATCGGAAAAAAATAAGACTGGAAGATTTCTTGTGCTGTGATTAAACTAGTTAATAGTATAATTTTTTTAATATGAATCATAGCAACAAACATACAACTAGAAACGAACCTTCAAGTCAGGAACATCTCCGTGGTTAATCGACATTGACGTTGCGAACAAACTACAAAGGAGGAAATTTTCTGAAATGGTTTATATATTACTCTATATTTTTGGTATGGAATACATATGTTCTACTATATATACTATATATATAGGTTGTAAATGTGAACAAGATTCAAACTGCATTGTATAAAAAGTAATTATTAAAGAACATTGTTTAGATTGTATTATATTGTGTACTCAGTGTGAATGTTACAAGTAATACTAACAAAAATTGTGTTTATACTTTATAATACACATACGCATTTTTTTTAATTCTTTGAAAAACTTTTACTCCATTTGATCATATACTTTACGTTTAGAGGCACATTTAAGAAAATACTACTAACAAAGATACAACGAATTTATAACCAATTACTACTTTTTAACGAATAAACTAATCATCTATTCTGTTGTCGCTAACATATATGGTCTTAACTTCATTTATTAAGTACGTAAAAGAAATAAATTCACTTGTGGACTCAAGTAGGTAATTTCATTTCCCACCTATTTTCCATATAATTTATTAAAAAAGGTCGTCTTCATTCATAAACCATCAAACATTTTCTTGAATTGTAGATCTTCATTCATAAACCATCAAACACAAATCTTCATTCATAAACCATCAAACACAGTCAATTGGAGAATGGAGGTAAGTTCATTTGGAAACTACGTAATAAAAATGTTGGACACCGTCAATTTCTGCAACTTATTTTTTTCATAGCTAAAACAAAGCACAT
>BQNB010014239.1:0-52082 GCA_026074375.1 Tanacetum coccineum
ATGCCCATCAGCATTAACTTTCAACATCAGTAGTAAGTTTATGCCTAGCAGCATTAACTTTCCCAAGCAGTAGTAAGTTTATGCCTAACAGCATTAACTTTTAGTCACCAGTATTAACCTCAATTCCATTCTAAATAGCTTTTCCATCATCAATGTAACTTTTTGGTTTACAAAAACTCTATGTCTGTTTTTGATTTCTCTCAATTCTTTTTGCTCATAATTCTCTCTGTCTATTTTTGCTTTCTCTCAATTCTTTGGCTCACAATTCTCTCTATCTGTTTTTGCTTTCTCTCAATTCTTTTTGCTCACAATTCTCTCTGTCTGTTTTTGATTTCACACATCTCTCTTTCTGTTTTTCAACTCACAAATTCTCTTAATTCTTTTTCTCACTAAATCACTCTGTCTATTTTTATTTCACACATCTCTCTTTCTGTTTTTCAGCTCACTATATCTCTCAATTCTTTTTCTCACTAATTCACTCTATCTGTTTTTATTTTCACACATCTCTCTTTCTGTTTTTATTCTCACTTATTCTCTTAATTCTCATAGTATTAATTATACTTAACAGTATTAAGTATAACTAACAGTATTAACTTAGCAGTATTAAGTATAAGTAGCAGCACTAATTATACTTAACAACAGAAACTTGAAGTTACCAGCACTAACTCAAATTTCCATCCTTAGCAGCTTTTGCATTCCTTTCCAATCATCATTTGTCTATAATCCGCTGCATATGAACACAATTAACCTCCCCTTAATCAATACTTCAGAGGTTAAGCATTCCAATACTTGCAATCAGATATACAAATCTGCTAACATCAAATGATTTTGTGAGCAAATCTACAACATTCTGATCTGTATGAATCTTGATCATCTGAATAAGCTTCTTTTCATTGGAATCTCTAATAAAGTGATGCCTAATCTCAATGTGCTTTATCTTTGAGTGAAAAACAGGGTTCTTCACTATGAAAATAGTACTCTCATTATCAATATGAATCTTAGTCTGCATAAAGTTATATCTATAATCCAACAATTGATTTTAGATCCAAAGCACTTGTCCATAGCAATTTGAAGCAGCTATATACTCAGCTTCAGTTATGGAATTAGCAACCATAGTCTGCTTCTTGCATTGCCATGAAATCAATCTACACCTTAGGAATTGACAACCTTCTGTTGTGGACTTCCTATCTAAGCTTGCTCCTGTATAGTCACTATCAGTATATGCCACCAAATCAAAAGGTGAATCCTTGGGATACCAAAGGCCTAATTTAGGTTGACCTTTTAAGTATCTAAAGATCCTTTTCACAGCATGAAGACGTGAACTTTTAGGATTGACTTAGAATCTTGCACAAGCACATACTGCAAACATAATATCATGCCTTGAAGAACTTAGATACATCAATGATCCAATCATGGATCTATATAAGTGTTCATCTACATCTTCTCTATCTGCATCTTTGAGCAAAGGCTTATGGGTTTCCATGGGTGTGCTTGCTGTTTTCACTAAAGCCAAATTTATTCAAAATCTTAGTCACATACTTGTCTTGGCTTATAAAAATCCTATCTTCCTTTTGCTTCACTTACAGGCCTAGGAAGAATGTCAGTTCACCTATAGAGCTCATTTGAAACTTATTATGCATCATCTTCTCAAAATCAGTGCATAATGACTTCTTTATAGAGCCAAAAATGATATCATCTATATATACTTGAACTAATAGAATATCACCTTTGTCCCTTCTGATAAATAAAGTCTTGTCTATCTTTCCTCTCTAAAACCCATTGTCTAACAAGTAATTAGACAAGGTTTCATACCAAGCTTTGGGAGCTTGATGCAGTCCATAAAGTGCCTTTTCTACTTTGTATACTTTGTCAGGTAAGTTTGGATCTTCAAATCCTAGTGGTTGACAAACATAGACTTCCTCTTCAATCTTACCATAAAGAAAAGCACTCTTGACATCCATCTGGTACACCACAAAGTCTTTAAATGAGGCATAGGCTAAGAATAGCCTAATTGCTTCAATTCTAGAAACATGAGCAAAAACCTCATCATAATAAATTCCTTCCTCTTGTGTATCCTTGTGCAACTAATCTTGCTTTATTCTTAATCACAATGCCTCTTTCATCTTTCTTGTTTATGTACACCCATTTAGTACCAATGGCTCTTTTGCCATTAGGTAATCCACCAAGGTCCAAACCTATTGTAATTGAACCGCAGAAGCTCCTCTTGCATAGCTTCTATCCAGCTTGGATCTTTTAATGCTTGAATTACCTTCTTGGGATCTTCTTGTGATAAGAAACATGCAAATAGATAATTCTAAAAGTCTCTATGGTTGGTCCTCTGCTGCACTGAACTAAACATAGCATGATCAGTCACACTTTTTGTCATCCTTCTAGTTTGAGGTGCTGAATTCAAGCCTCCAATAATTTGTTCAACTGGATGATACTTATGAATTCTGATAGTTAGAATAGGACTGATAGGCATATGAGTATCCAAGTTAGTCATGTCAGCCTCTTACCAACATCTTTATCATCATCTGAATATACAATACCTTCCAATTTAGGCATATTTGGATCATCAGCACATCCATAGACTATTTTCATCAACAACATTATCCTCTATGCCAGCAACATTAATAGTTAGACTAACAGTATTAATAGTGTTAGTTTTGTTAATACTAGCATCCTTCTCTTGATTAACTCTTAACTCCTCTATACTTGGAACCTTACTATCTTCATTCCTTGGATCTTCAGCATCCTTCTTTTCCTCCTCCTCTGATGGTTTGAATCCAGCATCAGGATAATCCTTTGAACTTTGAGAGAATAGTGGATCAGCAAGCCACACTGGTAGCAGTATGTAATCTTTTCCAGGTACTGTCTCTATTCTAGCTTTACCTGCATCATCACATGCTTTTGTACATGCACTACCATTAGATTGATTTCCTGTCTCAATTCTAGCTTTACATGCTTTTGTACCTGTACTACCATTAGATTGATTTTCTGCAACAACTGGCTTATAGTTCATAGATTTTGTTAGTGCATCTATAAACAAAAGCTAATTGGTCCACTTCCAGTAATATTAGGTGTATACTCACTAAATTAGAACATGCAGTTATCTTCTTACTATCCTAGTTCAACTGTTGAATACTCTGAATGCTTTGCTATTGGTAGAGTATACCAACAAAGAATCCTTCATCCAGCCTTTCTATCAAATTTACCTTGGTGAACTATGGTATTAAGGTATTGTAACCAGACACCCTAATGGTCTCACAAAAATTTTAAGGGCATTTTACTACCTAGAAAAGTATCAATAAGGGGTTCTTGATTGTGAGGCTTGATACCTAACACCCTATTTTAGACAAAACAAGCAGTTATTAACTACATTAGCCCAGAGAGTTGTTGTTATAACCAATTTTAAATGCGCTAACATAGTTCCTAGCAGCCTTTATAAGTTTTCCTATTTTTTCCTTTCTGCTACTCCATTTTGTTGTGGAGTCCTAACAACACTAAATTCCATCCTAATACCCTTATGGAAATCGTAGAGGGGGGTGAATACGTTTTCCTTTTAAAATCTTAAAAATATTTCATATCAAATCACTGAACAAGCTGTTGATATAATTATTAAGAGTTGTTTAAATAAATTCTATACCCAACAAAAACATATTCACATCAATGTTCACATCAATCCCATGACACAAACACAATCAAAACTATATAGCAACACAACACCAATTGCAAATATAAATATAGAGCGATAAATGCAAGTATAAAATGTAACGAGAATAGGTGTTAAATAGGAAAATTCCACACCGGGAACACGATGATTATAGTATGTTCGTTCATGAAGCACCTCTTCGCCCTACTCCACTCCCCGAGCACCAAACTCGAGAGTTATCTTCACTAGTCAACAAGCTCCCTTAAACCAGTACACAATCGTTATTTATATCAAATCTGACACTCTAATTTTATGACGGGTTCTAATCTATAGCTAGACCAAACTATCATTACTTTACAACTACTTCACTACATACACGACTTCACAACACAACTTCACAACTTCTTTACTTCACAACTTCACAACTTCACTTCACAACTTCCCTACACTTCACAACTTTACTACACTTCACATCTTCCCTACACTTCACAACTTTACATCACCAAGACACTACCAAGATCATCATGATCTAACATACCTTCTTATGATCACCATGATCTAACTATTACACAAGTTTGGAATACATGGACTCGATCTATACATTGTGAATGTATACATTCAGAATGCACTAACTAAACAACATAACATCCGCGATCATGATGATAGCGAGAGCTATCTCTTGCACTTGAATGGAGTTGGATGATTGAATCACATTTAAACAAACTTATAACAACTTAAGTGATCAAAGAAAAAGGTTTGAAAGAAGAGTTTAGATCTAAGAAAAACTATGTGCAAAGAGGTAAGAATCTTTGAAACGGTCCACAATTAATAGGAGAAAAATATAAAATTTTTATTTGGGCAGTCCCTTAATTATACAAGGCGGTACCCCTTTTAAGGCCGGTTCCCCCTTTAATTAATTAAGGGGGCCCGCCCATTTTTTTCAGACGCTCCCTTTTTTGTCTTTTTGTGGGGAAGGTTTTTCTGGAACTTTCTAGCCGTTTTTGGGTAGAAAATTTGAATTCAAAATGTTTATTTTGAGTAAAACATTTCTTATAAAAACAAAAATGTTTTTTTAATTTTTTTTAAAAATGTTTGGACCCCAATAAAAAAATGTAAGTTTGAAAAATAAAAATTTATTTGATATTCAACAAATTAAATTTGTTTGTTCAAACCTTTTAGTGATTTACATCGATGCGAAATTAAATTTGTTGTAAAGAAAACATGAGACGAGTCGAAAGAATTTGAAGTCATAATTGATGATTTGTGATTACGAGTAACTTAAGCACTTTACGTTATGTGTTATAAATACATTATATATCATCACCAAAACATTGAAGAGAATGTATATATTAAATATCGTAATGTTATATTTCTACCAACAATCTCCCCCTTTATGATGATGACAAAATATGTAAACTATAACTCATAGTAAAATGTATAAGTTACTTGTTTACACTTCTTCTCTCCCTTTTGTCAAAACAAAAAGGTGGACTCCTAGACGAGACTTTAACTACTCATAAACTCTTCAATCAAAGAGTGTAGCGGCATCAACCTAAGTTAAAGTCTTTGATTCTATCAATCCCTTTAAAACAATGAACCATCCCTTGAACATTGACTCAAGCGGATTCATTGATCAAATTAGTTACAAACTCTTAACCTACATCAATGGTTAGTTTCGTGCAACAAAAAAAAATATATAGGGATGAAAAACACATATAAAAATGTGTAGATGTCTTAAGCGGTTGCAAACATAATGGCTTGGACATTTGCAAATGCTCCCATTTGGTGTATGCTCCCCCTTGATTGGGGGACCAAGAAATCGAGTAACAGAAAAGTTCTACAAAACAAAGTTAGTAGAAAAATGCACATATATATAATGATGATGATAGATATATATGCAAGACACTTAGTGGGGAACAAATCATGTATGTTTTAGGTATATGCACCTAAAGTGTGGGCACTAAAGACAACAACCCAAATAAAAAAAATGATGAATGCTTAAGACAAGGAAATGTTTAGGAACCAATGATAAGATTCGGAACGACACATGCTTAGAGGGGCTAAGACTCAACAATAGTACCTTATGGTAACAATCACTAACAAGATGAATGCTGAGATGTAAATAGACAATGGTTTGTATTGAGAGATTCCTAAATCCACAGGGTTTCAGTTGTTAAGCATTATGTAGCTTTTCATGTTTGGGTGGTTTAAGGATAAACATTTATCAATCAGACTTTAGGATTTTGAACAAAATGTTTAAGATAAAGTGATTAGTTGAGGAAACATAAATGAAGAAGGATGAGCCATGAATGTAAAGGGAAGGTGTGAACTATAGGATTGTTAGGGTTGTTTGTGTAGGTTGGTTGAAAGTAAGGTTAAAGAGAGGAATATTGTTTTTGTTGTTGGGAGAGATGCCCATGGCTAAGAGGTTTGATAGGTCCTTATAGATTATTAATGTACCTCACCTAGTCTATCACACCTAAGAGATAGAGGTAGGGTGTGAATGTTAAAATAGGGTCGTCACTTTGAGAGGAGATATGAGTCGAGTAACAATTGAAAGTATGGGAAATGAAGGAAAATAGAGGATAGTGATGCCAACAAGAGTTGAAGTTGGAGTTGTTCCTTAAATGCAAGGATATTTTATTCCTAGATTGGGTGATTGTTTTATACTTGGGATGGATTCATTATGAAAGAGATATAATTTTTTGGTGCATTGGTGGTAGATTAAATTATCTTGAGCTCATTTGAATGAGTTTACAAGTGTTTTAGTATAGTCATTTGTGGAAGGCGATGATAAAGAGTTGTTTAATTTTGGTGTGTAGTCAATATAAAGAGATAATGTGTCTTTGGTAGATGAAGTTACAGAGAGTGCATTTGGAGCACTAGGAGATGATATCGAGAAGCTTGGGTGATGTGTTTTATAGTGTCTTCATTTGTCAAGTCAATGAAGAGTTGTTTTGGTGGTATGATGGTGATTTTTGGTTTCTTTAATGGTTTAATATCATCTTTGTGTTCTTTACTTGCTCAAAAGCGGAAATGAATAAATGAAAGACATGATATTATGATGACTCAACAACACTTTGAAGTTTTAATACTTCTATGTGTTCTTTCTAAGTATAAACAGTGGAAAGTATTGATGATACGCATTTCATTACGAAATTGATTTGCATTTTGCAACATAGCACACATTCTTATGAGTGGTCGGGTATATAAGGATGAGACACATTTCTTACCCGAAATTCACTTGCTATTTGACAACATAGGCACACATGCTTATGAGTGTCATGATATAAGGATGAGACGCATTTCATTACGAAATTCACTTGTGGGGAATGGTTACATGGTGAATCTTCTTGTGAAAGTGACAGGTGGATGAATCAAAATTGAAATAGTAGTAATCGAGTGATTTGGTTTTGTTTCATTTTCACTTTTGGGTAATTTGGGGATGTACTACAACTATGATCACTAACAAGAGGTGAATAAAAGTTAATGACTTTGGTGATATGGTAGAAGTGTAACTTGGTGGTTCTAAGTGAATAAGAATCACCTAGTGAGTTCTTGAGAGTGTGTTGGTTAACGATATATGTAAAGATGTATGTTTTCCCTCCCTTTTACTTCGTCTAGCCGGACATAAAGTTTGGGAATAAAAAGAAAAAATTAATAGAAAATAATGATGGAAGGCGATTAGCTTTGACAATTTCATGAGGGATTGAGGTTAGCATACAATGAACTTTAATTCGCGAAGTTAATGTAGCACTCTCAAATATAGGTGCTATTGTTCATAGAACAATCATAGAACGAGGTATGGGTTGTCTTAAAGGTGGTAACGGAAATGTGGACGGAAGATATTAACCATCTATATAATAATAGAGGCATGATTAAGGTTTTTGCAAAACGACTTAGACATGAACAATAAGTGACATTTTAATTTGCATTTCGCGAATTAAAAATGCTTAAACATTTCAGATGAAATGATTAAGTTGTCAAGATTTAATCAAAATGTAATTTAATAGTAACAAGACTATTAAAATGAGAATGACACGTTTATGAGATTTGTTTCATCATTCCTAGACCTAGACAAAAAAAAATTAAACGGGTTCACGTTTGAGTGGTTTGGTGAGGATGCCAGCGATGTTGTCTAGATTGACTATGGAAAAGCCTAATTTCTACGTGCTTAGTGTGTACTCCTAATGAGATACAAAGTTTATCGATGTATACTATCATTAGGCATATTTAGGAAGAGCCATTTAATCAAATTAGAGACTGAATATGAGACTATCACTGGTGGTGCTCAATTTAGGCTAAACACGACCATTTTACGGGTTATACACCGAACCCAACTTCACACTTAGAAGCAATTCAACCGTTAGGTCAAATTGAATTTCTAGTGCAATAGATTCTCTAGTAGTCATTCTTATGTTAGACAAAATAGAATTCTTATATTTTCCTAATAAAGTATAGCAAGGATAAGATTTGTATTATCTTTTCATAAACATACTTTAATTCCGGCGCATGCCCCTAATCAGATGTGTGGAATTCCAAGATAAGTGCATAAGCAAGATGTTTAATCTTTTGTTTCAAGATCTAATAAGGTTTGTTTGATTTCATTACATATTGCTTGATTTAATGGATGTCTTATTTTAGTCATCTTACATGTGTAGTTTTCACAATGTGATATTTAACATGTTTGGTTTTTCAAAAGCCAAGAGATGTGCTTATTTGTGACAATGACAAATATGTTATATTGAGAGTGTTTTAAGAATTCTCCATTTCATGTCATGTGAAATGAATCTCATTAATATTATTTATCTTAATAGAGTTTGTGAATCTTAATTAGATGTTTGAGAAGAGAGACATATTTTTATTTATTTATTTTTTTGTAAGGAAAAAATATACTTCTCTAAAATTAATATTCTTATCAATGTTGTATATTATAATTAAATAAGTATTTGAATAAATGTATTTTTACTTGTTTATGCATTGAAACATATTTTGATAGGTTATTTTTCAATTCTAATAACTTATATTTTTCAAATGATATGTAGTTGTAATTTTTCCTGTAAAACAACCATTTATGCTACAAAGAGAAGCATAGGATATATATTAACCTTTATCAATCGTTTTAATACATATTCCATAAAATCTTTAAACATAATGTTTCCCAAACATCATGTTATCCTAGGTGAATAAACAAGAATATTATTTTTATTTTAGAATTTTAGTTAAAAGTGAATTTTAGCTATGAGTTGTGCTTTTATGTTGTATGAGCAAAGTTTACATATATTGTTAGTTTTGCCTGTGTTTGGTTTTTTCGAATGACAACATTAACCAATTGCATTGCAATGGTTAAAGATGCTTGAATATTTTGATGAAACATCGAAAGTCGTCCAATCCTACTTCAAAGTTGTAATTTGATGCTGAATTAAACATATTAGTATAATATTTGGAACACAACCATTGGACAAGTAGACTCAATATGACATCATCAACAAAAGTGTGATTTATGATCCGATGCATATTCTTTTCATCTAGAAAAGGATGTAATTATTTTCATATCAATCTAGTGTGATTGAGTATGTAGATCCAAGATAATATCTCTATATATTGATATAGTCTTGAAGCTAAACAAATAAGAATCCAATTTCATGTCCATACACGAAAACTTGTCAATTAGATTCAATAAAGATATCAATCATAATTTGAATAATGAATTGATATATTCTCGAAATCTTTCTTGACCCTCACGAACACTCATTTAAAAGAAAATAAATAAACATTTAAATAGTGTGTTCCATTAACTCAAAGATTTAGTTGTAAGGTGAGGTTGATGAATAATGATAAGTTAATTTCTTATTCCAAGATTGTCGTAAATTTTACGTGTGCGACAAACTATTTGTTGTTATGTATAATATACATAGTTTTTGACATTTTATGATTATATATATGAGTTTTCTAACAATTTTTATACAACACACATATTTTGTAAAATACTATATGTTTTTAGAAAAATATAATTATGTGTGTATGTTAGAACCATGCAAGCACAAACATTTTCTTTTTCTTAGTTACTGATGTATTAATACAATCTTTTCTTTTGTTAAACCAACCCAAGGTCAAACAAAGCAAGTTGTTAAAAATATTTAAACGTGTTGTTGAAAATAGATTAAATCGTTGGAAATATTTAGGTGAAAAATAGAAACCAACAGAGGGCGGCCCCCTTAATTCATAACGGGCGGGCCCCTTATCTTTAAGGGGACCGACCCCTAATTAAGGGGACCTCCCTAGCAAATCACGGGTAAAATAGTATTTTTCCTGCTTTTTGACTCTCTTTTACCTAGTCTCAGCTATCTTTGCCCAGAATGCTTGAACACAATTTGGAATAAACTAAACTAGTTCAAATTCATTCCCTTTTCAATCCATTCTCTTCTCATAAATCTTTTCTAAATGATCATCACCAACACATCATCTTCTTCATCATACACTAACCATTATCAATCTCCATGGCTTCACCAAAAGCTTCCATTTCCAAACCATCAAAGAAACCAAAATTCACCATCATACCACCAAAACAACTCTTCATTGACTTGACAAATAAAGACACCTCATCCTCTTCAATTGATTACACACCAAAATCACCAACTCTTTCATCACCTCCTTCCACAAATGGCTACCTAAACCCTCCATTGTCACCTCCTCCTAGAGTTCCTCCACCACCTCCAACTCAAGCACCAAACTCAATGGAAATAACCCTCTCACTCTCACCCATTACTCCACTTGATGTTCATCACAACTCACTATCACCTTCTCCACCCATCATTGGGCATCCCATCCCTTGGAATTTACTCGAAGCGCATGGTGATTCATGCCTTTGTTGTGTCCACAACCGAACCCTCATTTTTGGGTTAAGGGATGAACTTAAATATATGTTTTTATGTATTGAACATATGCTCTCACAACCACCAACAACCATCATCCCACCACCTCCATCATCTTTCCCAAACTAAACATACTATATGTTTAGTTTCACAAACAATTGTCCCTCCACCATTTTGCAAGCAAGTCCTATGGAGCTTTACTAGTTATAGGATTTTTTGTAGTTTAAAATTTTCATGTATGTTAGCATGTTATTTATTTTCCTTATGTATGCATGAGTGTGGTTCACACACTATTTTACTTTTAATGGATGATTATTGTTGGTTGCATTATTATTATGCCATATTTTTTCTTCTTGTTACATGTTAGAAATATTTGTATTATTCTAACTCGTTTTTGTAGCTAAGAAACCATAGCTCGATACCTGGGTGCCCTCGAACGAGGGGGAGCACACATCAAGGGGGAGCATTTATTCCGTCGATTTTACTAGCAATTCTCGACGATGCCTTTTTGATTCTACAAAAAGAGGGAGAAATGACATAAAACTCACTAAATACTTGTTTAAAAATAATTTTACATTTAATGAGTTTAAATTTTGTAATCATCAAAAAGGGAGAGATTGTTGATAAAAATAATGCCTAAAAACATTATTAATATTTTTCACATCTTTACGTTTTGATAATCACAAAATATAAAAACGTTCAATGTAAAATTAAACGTAAACAAGTAATTAGTAGTAAATTTTCATTTCAAAAATTATATCACTTAAAGGTATGAATAAATAAATGCTTAATGCATTTTATGATCAAAGGAAATTTTTATTCAACCTCACACTTTTATAAAATGTTTTATAAACATCACAAAACATTTTCTACATTTAAAAGAAATGTTTTATTCAAAATAAACATTTTGAAATTCAAAATTTTGAACCTAAAACGGCTAGAAAAGTTCTAGAAAATCCCCCTTGCACAAAAGATAAACTGGGGAGTCCCTAGTCTAGGGCTACCCCCTTAAATACACTGGCGGCCCCCTTAATTTTAAGGGAACCACCCACCTATTTAGGGGGGCCTCCCATAGACTGACGCTCTTCTAGTTTGTCCAATAAATACTGGACTATTCCTCACTATTTTCTCACTTTTTGCACTCATTCTTTCTGCTCAAAATAGCCCACATATCCTCTCTAGAATCTTTTGATCATTTAATCATAAAGCTTTGTTTCTAAGTGATTCAAGCTTAATTCCTCAAGTGCAAGAGAAGAATACTTCCATCATCAAGTGACAAAGTATTACACCTTAGTGTGTATTGCAACCTTGTTGCATTCATATCACATATTTGAAAATTAATTATATATCTTGTATTTATGTGTAGTAGCTAGATCTTAGCGATCTTTGTAAGTATAGTTAGATCATGGTGATCTTACCAAGTAGTGTTAGATAGTTGTGATATAAGTAGTGTAGTGAAAAGAAGTCTTAAAGTTGTAGTAGTAGGACAATAAGTCCTTAAAGTTGTGAAGAAGTCTTGAAGTTGTGAAGTTGTAAACAAGTAGTGAAATTGTTAGTGCTGTTTTCATCACTAGCAGTATTAATATTGTTAATGTTGTTAACATTATAATCCTTCTCTTGATCATTACTTGAATCACCACCTTCTTTTCCTGGTTCTTCAGTAACCTTCTTTTCATCTTCTCCTGAAGGTTTGAATCCAGCATCATGAGAACTCTTTGAATTTTGAGAGAATAGTGGGTCAGCAGGCCACATTGGTAGCAGAATGTAATCTTTGCCAGGTACTGCTACTTTATTTTGTTGTGGAGTCCTAGCAACACTAAATTCCCTCTTAATACCCTTCATTTCACAGAACTAATTCATGACCCTATTCTTGAATTCAGTCCTATTGTCACATCTAATCACTTTCACCTTAAGGTCTATTAGATTTTCTATGCCTATTATGAATGTTTTAAGGATTTCAGTAGTTTCATCCTTTGTGGCTAAAAAGAAAACCCAACTAAACCTACTAAAATCATCTGTGACAACTAGGCAATATATTTTTTTATTAAACTCTTTACAAATGTTGGGCCAAACAAATCCATGTGCAATATTTGTAATAGTTGGCTGATTGAACTGACTGTTTTGGTCTTACAAGAAGCTCTGTGTTGCTTTCCCTTCTAACAAGCAACACAGGTTTGACTAATTTCAAAAGTTTTTGAAGGTAAACCTCTTACAAGGTTTCCCCTTACCAGTTTATTCATTGTTTTGAAATTTACATGTCCAAGCCTCCTATGCCAAAGATTAGATTCATCTAGTGTGGCCTTTGTAAAGAGACAAGTGAGACCTCCTTGAGGAATAACATTCTTTAAATCAACACTGCACATGTTATCCTTTCTAGGAACTTTAAGCAAAACATGACTTTCATCAGTTAACTTAAAGTCTGGAGACAGAACAACATATTCAGTATCAGTAAAAAATACTATTCTTCTTATCACACATTTGCGAGACATTGAAGAGGTTAAACTTTAGTTCCTTTACAAAATACACATCTTCAAAATCTAATTTACCAGTTTTTATTTTACCTTTCCCAGTAATTTTCCCTCCTTTAGAATTACCTCAAAAGGCAACAAATCCTCTATCAATTTCTTCATAATCTATAAGATAGGAGCTGTTTCCTGTCATGTGCCTAGAGCATCCACTGTCAATCACTCCTTTATCATTCAAATCTTATTGTGGATTGCCCTGCACATAATGGTAGGAAAATTAGTTTCTTTTGGGGACCCAAGCCATTACTGACTTGGGTTTGCTATGTGCATCAATATAGTCAAACATTTTAAAGGACATTGATGCACCATTGTTTCTGGATACATGGTTTAAAATTTTATGCTTTGGTCTCTAAATCCAACATGTTGAGGCCTTAACATCATTTCCCTTGTTTCCCTTAATAGTACTAAGAACTGCTTTTGGTATAGCAGTATTAACCCTTGTTCCCTTAACAATATTAACCTTTTTAGTGAAATTACTATTATTTGCTGATGTTATATTGTTAAAAGGCCTTCTAGCAGTTAAATATGCATTTTTAATAACATTTTTCATGGGTCCTGCATTATTCACTGCTATTTTTGGTTGAACAGTATTAACTAGTCTAAGAGTATTAACTGAAATTGGGCCAGACCTAGATAAGATTGTTCTTGGAACCATGTTTCTTTTTGGACTGGGTGAGTTAATTAGAGAAATTATGTTTGTTCACCCTTTAAACATTGGTCCAAACTGGTTTCATTGGTCCAATCTAGTTTTGCCAAATATTCTTTTTATATACCTGTTATTGCATCATTCTTCAAATGATTATAACTACCACACGCATGACAAGCTTTGATAAACATCCAAAATCATTCCCTAATTTTTTAGAAATTGTTTTAGTTTTAGTTTCTCTTGTTTTCCCCTAGGGGATTCTAGACGTGGTCTTACTAATTTGATCAACAGGTTTCCTATTTTTGAGGTTTAGGTTTAAACAAACATCTATTTTAGTTAATTAGGCTTATATGTTTGAAACTCTAGTCTCATTTTTCTTTCCTCATTTTAACGACACCCAATCCTCAATAATTAGGGCTCCATTTTCTTTCCTAGTAGTCTTAGGTTCATTAGACTCAACAGTAGGCTTTTCAATTACAGATCATTTATATCAACAAAATAATCTAGGACTAGGATAAACTATATCAGGTTTTAGTGGAATAAAATTCCCTCAGTATAGGGAGGTGGGACAACATTATACCCTATTCCTGTTTTTCGTTATATATATCTGACTGTCTAGTTGTTTAATTAGGATTTTTGATGTGATATTTTCAAAATTTTTATAATGTAGTTGACTCATCTTTTTCTTTTTTAGCCAAACTCTAACTTTCTTTAAGCGTCTTGTAATATCTATTCTCTTAAATAGATTTCACATTTTTAAGAGTTTTATATCTTCTCTTACACAGACTTCATTTTTTTTTAAAGACTAACAGTCTAGCTTCTTTATATTCTAAACTAGTTTTTATAAAGAGACATCACTTATCCTAGGTGCTTCTTAAGTCTTTAATATCTATTCTTTTGGTTCTTTTAGAGCTTTTACACAATTCTAAACAAGATGAAAGGTTAATGGCTCTATCAAGAACAAAATGGAGCTTTTCTAGGGAGAAAAATGCAAAGATTAGAAGCAATATAAGAGGAATTGTATGATCCGATCAAAGATTTCGAGTGCTAAGCTAAAGAACAGACAACTGCCCGTAAAATGAAAATGAAAGTTAAAGGTCCAACATACTGTATAAGGTCTCAGTGTCACTACAAAAAGGTTAAACCCAAATGTACTTGCACAGGGATAGGTATGCTATAGATGTTGTAACTTTTCCCCTTCCAATAGGAAAAATAAGGGAGGTAATCAGTCTATCTCAGGCATCTTAAGGATAAGTGTAGATTAACTTCGTGAAATAAGTGGGAAGAAGCCAAACAGTTTTGAATGACCTTATAGATAGATCAATCGTATTTGCTTTGCCGTTTTACCACTAAGCATTTCAGGTCATATTTGAATATGTGTTTCTCGGCACCTGTCCAATGGTCTTCAATCAACAAGTTAAGGAAGCATGCAATCACCCCATAGAAAAGCAAGTTAACCTTTGAGGACCAAATTGCTACATCAAGTAGTACTACATACAAACATGTAGAGCCAATGCACACTCAGAAACGTCTAATGTCCCTCGTGCCTCCTTCCTACAGAGAGTAAAACAGTTGCTCTAATGTAGCGGATCTAAGCTATGAACATACTCAAGAAACATAGGATCTCGCCAGCGGATTATGTGAAGCTTGAAGAAAGTAGAAGACCACTCTAGGACATATTAGATCTAGTCTTAATACCACGGAATCGGTTGATAATCTTAGTATTAGCTAAATAAGCGTCTGTAATTAATTCTAATTCTCATTCTGGTTGTCGCCAATCATGTAACAAATGTTTATTTTCGGCCTATCATTCTATCGTGTGTTGGTTACTTATTTGACTCTGTGAATGCATCAACCAATGGTTAAAAATGCTTGTGCGTCATGTTAAGCAAGTTTGGAATTAACTGAAGCTCAAGTTTCACAAGGGGAAACCTAAACTTGATCACAACAAATTTGGAAACCAACTGGCAAAACACTTAATATTGTTGTTTATTCAATGGAGACCCACAGGAAGAAAACATTCATCGTAAATGATCCAGTGCCCTTTAATAGGTTCACTAAACTTACTAGGAATGTCAAGCCATTGCTTGTGCTAACCAATCGGACCCAACCAACATTGGGGAATCCAATTTTCCTACTCTCAATCTTCGTTTGTTTTCCAAATGCAGGTCGTACAATTCGTCCTTCTGGGATTTTGGAAATAAGGCATCTGTTCAAAAACATATGACGGGGGGGGATCGCTCAAGGCTCATGAATTTCTGTGTAAAAAGTTTATCGGGAAAGTTAGCATTCGGATATGACCACTTTGGTGCTATTATGATGTTATTATGGGATTACTATGTAGTTAGTGAATAGTGTAATCTCACAGGGTTATATCTACGTGGTGGACTGCGGGACAAATCTGTTTTCTCGTTCGGTCATTGTTGTGATTCAGATTTGGAAGTTGCTTTCAGAAAGCATTCTTGTTATGTTCGTGATACGGATGGTGTTGAATTACTTAAAGGGTCCGTGGTTCTAATTTATACACTATCTCTTTGAAGGACATGATGAAGTCCTCCCTAATTTGCTTGCTATCCAAAGCCTCCAAGAACAAATCATGGTTATGGCTCGAGTTTTTTAAACACTTGAACTTTAAGGGACTATTCAATGTCTTGCAAGAAAAAACCTTGTAAGAAGCTTACCTACACCCCCCCACCTTAGATTAAGTTTGAAAGTTCACCATATTGTTCTGCTGTCAAATAGGGAAAGAGCAAAAAAGCTAGACCACAAACCCAAAATGAAAACCCCAATTTGGAGTTCTAAAACACCCCTTCATATGGATTTATGTGGACCGATGCGTGTGCAAACTATTAACGGGAAGAATACAGTCTTGGTACATCGTCGATTAGATTACTCTCGGATTAGTGGGTCAAGTTTTAGATCGAAGGAGGAATCACAAGGTTGTCATCAAGTTTTTGAAGGCATAAATACAAGTCTGATGGTCTAAACAAAACTGTATGATTCATCCGCACAGGACAATGGAACTGAATTTGTCATCAAGACTCTGTATGCATTATTATGAATGTGTTGGAATCATTTCACCAAAAGACAGTGCCAAGGACTCCCCAGCAGGACGCGTTGACGAAGACAGAAACCGGACTATTGTTGAGGCTTCTCGGACAATGCTTATATTTTCCATAAAGGCACCAATGTTTATATGGGCTGACGCTGTGGTACTGCCTGTTAAACCCTCAACCGTGTTCTCTTATTAAAACACGTCACCAAGAAAACCCCCATATGAGCTAGTTCACAATAGAAGCCTATGGTCTCACATTTTTTTTTAAAGTTAAATCAAAAACGCAACAAATTTAAGCTAAAAACAACGTTCTTTAACAAAAAGCAATACTTTTGAATCAAAATGCAATGACCCATTTATTCAAAACGTCACGAAGCTTGAGTTTGGTCAAAATCGCAGCTGAGATGGGTCAAACGCAACAAAATAAATAAATTTGACAAAGTATTCCTTAGCAAAACGCAATACATGTATTCAAAACGCAAACCGGCAAATCAAAAACGCAATGAACCAAAACGCAATAAATGAGCCAAAAGAAACAGAAGATCAAAAACGCAACCAATGATCAAAACGCAACCATTGATCAAATGCAACCAATGATCAAAACGCAACCAATGATCAAAACGCAACCAAGAACTTTGCCAGAGAGGTCAAACGAACGACCAAAATATATAACTTTTCACCACCCAAAAATTGCCCTTTAAAAATCACACTTTTTGACCTTTAACTTGATCTTCTTTGCAATCAATTGTTACCTTTGCCCTAGATCTTGTTCATAACAAATAAACATTCACAAATCCTCTATGCACAAAAAATCCGGGTTTGATTTTTTTTTGACTTCAAATGACACGCGAATTTGATCTTGTTGAACCACAAGAATCAACCACGAATCCACACGTAGCTCTGATGCCAATTGTAGGATCCCGATTAACACATACACTTCATATAACACATGCTCGGGCCTTAACAGCATTTCCCTTGTTTTTTCCCTTTATACTGCACTATAGCAACTGACTTTTGGCACGTATCAGTATTAACCCTTAGTCCCTTATTTGTATTATCCTTTTTAGTGAATATTATGTTTTTAGTGTTGTTATCTATTAATAAGGCCTTCTAGTAGTTCGAATATGCATTATTAATAACATTATTTCATAGGTCCTGCATTATTAATAATTGTTCTTGGTTGAAAAGTCATTAACGACTATTGCACTATTAAGTGAAAATGGGCCAGGCTTAGTTAAGACGTTCTTGGAACCATATTTCTTTTGGGACTGAGGTGAGTTTAATTTAGAGAAATTCTGTTTGTCTTACCCATATTGAACATTGGTCCAAACTAGTTTTGAAAATCCTCTATTATTATACCAGTTATTGCAATCATTCTTCAAATGATTAAAACTACCACACACATGACATGCTTTGTTAAACATCTCAAAATCATTACCTAATTTTTTTAGGACATATAAAGTTTTAGTTTCTCGCCACCCTTGTTTACCCCTAGGGATTTAGATGGTGTTTAACTATTTGCTATATAGGTTTCCTATTAGTTTTAGGTTTAACAAACTCAATTTTAGTAAAATTAGGCTTAAGTGTTTGAAACTTAGTCTCATTTTCTTCCTCACTTTCAGACACCCAATCCTCAATAATTAGGGCTCCATTTTCTATTCCTAGTAGTCTTAGGATCTTTTAGATCCAATACAGTAGGCTTTTAATTACTGATCTCACTAACAGACTCATTCATATCTAAAAAAATTATTATCTAGACCAGGATAAAACTAAATAAGGTTTTAGTGGCATAAAATTCCCAAGTATAGGAGGTGGGGACAACATTTTACCCTCTCCTGTTTTACACTCTATCTATATTCTGGACTGTCTAGATTTTTACTTAGGCTTTTTTGGAAGAATTTTCAAATTTTTGTACTATTAGTTGAAACTCTTTCTTTTTCTTTTTTAGCAAACTATAACTTTACTTTTAAGCTCTGTATTATCTAAAATCTCTTAAACTAAGATTTCACGTTGTTAGTGGTTTATTATCTTCCTAATACACACGACTTATTTTTTTTTTTTTTAAAGGACTAACTGTCTAGCTTCTTACAGATTTTTACTAGTTTTATAAGAGACATCATTATCCTAAGCTGTTCTTAAGTCTTTTACTAATTGTTCATTTGTTCTTTTAGGATCTTTTCTACACATTCCTAAAAGATGAAAACATTTGAGTCTATTAGATACCTTAGAGTTTGTAGAAGTATTTGTACTTGTGGAAGAATAAGCCCTATGAGACAAAATTGGTTGGACCTATATACAATGCGGGTCTATCCTACCATTAGCTTAATGCATCACGCTGAGACACTAAAGGCATTTTATGTAATTGCCTTCACAAATGGCACAGCCTTCTGGTAGGCCAAATATTCTGATGTATTGATTCATTAGGTGCCTTCACTCCCTTGTAATGGTCCTCTCTTTGCAGTTGAAACACTCAACCTTTGATTTGTCAATCCCATTCTTTCTTTGTTAGCCATGTCCAGATTCCTTCCATGTATTCTTCAGGAATCTTCTTTTCCCTAAAGGTTGATAGCAAAGTTCCACCTCAAGGTCATCTCTTCTAGATCATCAAGATGGGATTGTTTGTAGATCTTCATTGTAAGATTTGGAATTACTTGGTTGGCTTAGAAAAGAAGAAAATAAATCATAGATCACTTCAAATTTTTAACAGTTGTTGAACTATCAGCAGAGTACCTCCACCCCCCAACACACCACACCACCCCCCAAACCACCCTGAGTGCTAGCAGTATTAACACCATGGCAGTATTTCTTTGCCTCTAGTTACACTATTAGTGCTGCTAGAGGACAAAAAGGCTATATTATGTAAGTTTATGGTTGAGTTGGATGTCCCCTTGACCTTTGATTCATAAGCCTTTAGGTTGTTGAAGAGGTCATCCAAACACAATGTCTCAATCTCTAGTTTTTTCCTCCATGCAATAGTATGCATAGTCCATTCTTGTTGACAAACTTCTTCAAGAAACTTTTGATGAGTCTTCGTGAGCGGATAACTTCACCATTCATCTCCATTTGGAGTAATTAGCTTTTGAAGCTTTTCATAGGTTTGATCATACTATGTACTGGAATGCAACAAAGTGGTCATATAGCTTGCTTTAAGAAGATTTATTCTGAGTTTTCTTTGTAGCCTGTATTACTCCAATATCTGTTCTCTATAGAAAATGCAATCAGTGTCTTAGCTCCTTGTATGAGGTGTAACCTTCAAATTGTTGCTCATTAGTAAGCCATCAACAAAGTGCTTATTGCTTCAAACTTTGCCCTTTTTGTGCCTTCTCTTCTAACACTTGTGGAGAGTAACAGTCTCCTTACCGTTAATAGTTTTTGTTTTACTATTGGTGAATTTACCATTTTCTATGATCTCCTATAGAGTTTATAATCAATGACACATCTGTAGGTATTGCCTCTACTCCTCATCTTCTAGAGATCATATCATCAGGTCTAGAATATGGGTTAGCTTGATGATTTGAGCTAGATTGAGAATCAATTGCTTCTTGAAAAGTAGTATTGTGTTTAGTAAAGTTTCTTCTTATTCAAATCTTCTCACACGCTTGATTACATTGTTGATCCCAAGAGAATAGATTTGCTTAGCTTGTATAATGCCTAAGTTGTATTAAATAAATCCAAAACAATTATGATAGGAAACTTTGTTTGTGAATATCAAAGGGGGGGGGGGGGATTGTGGGTGGTGACTATGCGAAATTAGTCAAAGATACTTAGAAGAAATTGCAAATGATACAGTAATGAACAAGATCAATAACAAATAGTTTACCGAAACTTTCAGCCTCACATTATAATCGAACACTTTTAATATGTGTTACGGATTTTACATACCTTGAAGCAATCGACTTAGGTTAAAACTATGATGAGAGATGTTTATTTTTTTAACTAATGCCCTCGGACCTCCCTTTATTCACCAAGGAGGCCGACACAGCTTAATTAATTTGCTTATGTTTCATATCTTCTAACAATACTTATACTCATATCTTTTACAAAGTAACTATATTATCCTTAAGTAATCTTGAATAAAACAATCTTCATTCTTTATCATTTCTCTTTGTCCTTTTCCTTTTGATAGTAGGAAACTTTATAGCTGTTGGAAAACTTTTAGCTAGTTGTAAATTTTATACAGCAGCATTACTTTTGTAACAGCAGCACATAATCTTAGCAGCAGTAACTCTAAGAATCATCATGAAAGTATTTTTTAATCCAACAAGTATTAAATAGTCGAACTTGATAATGGAGGAAAAAACTTGTATATAGGTTTAGTGAGATTACACTAATGTATGTAGGTATGGACCAGATTGTGTGGTATTTCATAATCATAACACAGGTAAATTCTTGATTTGGCTAGTTTATTGATGAGAGAAACACTTGAACGAGAATTTTCTAGAGAGGAGAAAAAATGTTTGTTTTCTAAATGAAAAGAGAATAAATGACTAGCTTGCCTCTTCCAAAGTGGAAGAGGCTTATATAGTACTTACAATATACCGGGTATTAGTACCCGACTTAAAACCGAAAAATGTACTATTAACTATTAAACTACGAGCTATAATAAATAGTAAAATACACGGGGTGACCGAGTCTTTTTCTAATATCTAACAATCTCCCCCTAAGGGAGGTTCCCCTTACAATACCAAACTTATATTCACTTCAGTCTTTAGCTCCGTATGACATTTGTATCATATACATTTGGGTAGTCGATCTTTTGATTCATCTTAGACTTGTCTTTGACTGTTGATTTTGAGCTTTCTTGAGAATCATCGCAACCAAACATTATCTTAATCATCTTGTAATTGATGTTGGCTCCTAGCACGGATTTCCCTATTCATGTGATAAACCATCGTTTCACTCGGATGTTTATGTTATTGGCCATTCCAAGGAGAATGGTAGGACTATTAGCGATTGGCTTGTTTCCACAGTGTGTGAAAAGTAAAGAGAAATTTGATACGTTGTACCCTAACGAGATTATTGACGAATCTCTTGGCTCTAGAATTCAATAGTGCGTTTTGTTCTAGTAATTGGGAGGTGGAGCTGACTGCCACCTGTTTAATATCAACTAACTCAGAGTGAGAAAGTCAATAGATAACGTGTTTAGTCTCCGTGAGAATTGAAACATAAATCTTTTAAAAGATTCTGATGTGGATGGGAGGGTTGATGCAGTGCATACTGGGTCTGATGTCGATCTTCCTTGTCTGCAATTCATCTTAGTGATTCTTGGCAGCATATGTATTGACCCGGTTTCCTGCCTAAGGGTATGGAGGGCTTCTTTCTTGTACACACTTTATCTTTACATTTCTTTTAGATTCTTCAACCCTTCAGTGCTACGAGTGACTTCATGACTAGTATTACCTTGTTGGGTTTTATTCCAAGTACTAGCTCTATTTCTCGGTTGGCTACTTCTTCCCTTTCTCGCTTTTTAATCCTATTTACATATCATACCTAAGGACTTCTACACTACTAGGTGTGGTTATACATGGGGTAGATCCCTCCGGTTATAGCTGGATCATTGGGAATCGTACCCTTACCTTACCAACATTATAACTCCATATTAACGTAAAATGCATGGTCGGTCTTTTGGTTACAGTTTCTCCTTTCCACAAAACCAATCTGAAAATTCAATTAAGGGTACTTATGGATACAAGTATCAATGTGTTTAGTACCTCGGATCGGTTTTTTTGTCATTTTTTTCTGAAACGATCACCCTCAAATTGTGATTCGGTATTTGAAATTGTTTAGTACGTTTGAGGCGGAGTGAGTATATGAGTCCTGTTAAATCTCGGTTATTATATAATTACACATATTTTTAATCACAATTTTCTCCCCTTTTCAAATATTTTAACCCTTTGACATTTTGGATATCAATATGATTTAAAATATGTTATAAACTTTAGGAGAAAAGTGTGGCTTTATTCGCAAGACGTGTAAGAAACATATAACTGCTCCCCCTCAATCGTTGAGGGATATAAATTACTCCTACACTACTATCAAAATATTAACTACTTACTAATGTACAAGGTATATTATTCACAATAAGAATAAAAAAATTGACCTTTTGATTGTACGACGAGGTTCGTCAACATTGTTTCTGTTGATTTGCCTATAGTCAATATCTCTTATTCTTCCTCCAACAAAGCTTTCTAGACTTCGATAGATCCATTCTGATCTGTTGTCTTTTCTAGATTGCAGTGATGATAAGTTTTTGCTTCTTCTCTTGGTCATCATCTGACCACTTCCCTAGTCTCCATGCCCTTATTGTACTCAACAGATTAAATGTATTTAACCATGTGGGTCAGTTTTTCCATTACTCTTATCAACGTTTTTGCCCATCACTAAATTGGTAGTCATTTAGCATCATCATCTTTCTTTATCATTTCTGTCTTGTAGACAACGGCTCTTGGCTTAGGGACAAATCGTATAATCTTTTTGAAGTAATAGACGCCTACATCCCAATTTGGACGTTCATGGGTGATCTTTGTTTGATAACTTTCAATCCCGATGTTGCAATGTCTCCACACGCGATCCTGATTACCAGGGTTTCTTGATCCACATGTTGACTGCTGTGTGAAGACTAGTCTTGTTTGTCTTGGGCAGATGGTTGAGCTTTTCTTGAATATTGAGTAGGAACAGATCTTCAAAATCATTTGGATGAAGATTTTTGAAATCCTTTGTCGAGATTTATACTCTTGGCGTAATCAGCTCGGCATAGTATTATCTCTCTAGGTCGTTTGTATCCAGATTATTTTTCGAAAACACCATGACACTGATTACACTGAGAATTCGCATATGCGATCTGACTGCTTCACGATCAGAGGGCTCACTGTGTTTGTTGATGTAGAATTCCTTTCTTCTAAACCACCAGTGAGTCATTGCACAATAGGACCGCATGGATGTCATTATCGCGTTCCTTTAAACCCACATATAAAACTAAAAAAAAAAAAAAAAGGGGGGATTTGGGAACTAATTCTTCAAGGCCCAATGTCTAGGTAACGAGCGGCTTTGAGCTTTAGATATGGATAAGGTAATTTTTTCGCTCTTTTTCACCTGTCAGAAGAAATCCAGATCCTTATAGAAGAAGGAATTGTGGTTGATAGTTACCTGACATGGTGTCCTCTAAGGGCAAGGTGGTTCATATATATTTCGAAGAATTTGATGCACCCGCAGGATTACTTATATCAACCTTATTGTCATGAAGAAACTCTATGCATTCATCCATTGATATTGGAAGAAAGTCGTGTTCTTATGAAAGGTTTAAACATGGTAGAAAGATGGACCTTCTAAGTCAGCTTTGCAGAGCTTTTCTTTCCTATTCTCTGCAGAACCATTGTTGAATGACACCAATTTCATACGTTTCCTTTGAAGCTTGTTCTCTTCAGGATTTTATACGTTGTGGCGTATGTGTTTGCCTAGTTATTCTCTGGTTCCAGGAAATCATTCGGGGGAATGGTCTATTCTGGTTCAGGTGTAGCAGGTCTCTCGCCTTCTGGAATTGGCTTAAACCACGTAGTGGTCGACACCTTAGGAATGTGAGCATTATCGGTGTCCTCCATATCTTAGAAGGACATTGCCCTTCATCCTGAATTGGAATGTATTTGAGGATTTTTTTAGAATGTTCTAATTCAGTATCAGATCTGGGAATCGAAGAGTCAACAACAGCATCTCTTGTGTCAGGGACATGGCCATCAGTTGAGCGGGTATGAGCGCTGGATGTTGTTTGGAGAGCAGATGCATCAGACTCTCGGAGGTTTCTTCGAACTTTGTCTTCATCTTTTGTGGAGGTTTTGAGCTAAACCAAGATATCAACGAAGTCGCCTGACCATGCCTCCCCCCCCCCCCCCTCCTCCTTTCTCCTATCCCCCTTCCCCCCTCCGTGTGGCTTACCTTGGTAATCATCATCATCGTCGTTCATCATCATCACTATCATTGCATTCTCTTGTGATCTTTAACCTTGTCTGCAACTTACTTATTAGGCAGCTTCATCTGCTAATCAAAGCTTCCATAAGTGCATGGTATAGATGGTAGTTGGCCGTTATTTCTGTTTCAGACTTGATCTATTCATGTGTTTGAAGGAGAGCCTCACTCCTTTAGATAAAATTCTTCAAAGATCAACTTTAATCGTTGAATGAGGGAGGTAAGTTGAATCTTGTTTCTCCTCACCTTGTTCCTTTTTGGTTCTGATAATCTCCTTCGGACTCTTTTCAGATTCTTGATTCTGGATAGACTCTGGGCCAGGCAGCACAGAGTATTTCTTGATTAAATCTGCAGTGTGTCGTTCAAGAACCTTAAGAAGCAAGCCAGCTATTCATAAGTTTTGTCCTAGGATATTTATCAATAGCCGTAGAACTTGGATTTAAATTGAAGCCAAAAAACATCAGCAGAGTGATCAGCTCTTCTTCACTTTAGGCTCTCTTGCTCCAAAATCTTGCCACTCTTTAGCTGGAAGGGCGTGAATGGAGTGATTTCAAGGAGAGATGTGTGATTGTTGATGTTGCGTCCGTTTGTTGTTTGGTGTGTGTGTGAGTGACCAGTGCAAGAAGGTTTATGATATTGAGCACTTAGTGAGGGAGCAATTACTAGAGGGAGTTGACGTGCCTGTCTAATGACTTTAGATCAGAGTATGTGGAATCAGGACTCTCTAATACTTTAGATTGCTCTTGTTCATCTCGGTTGGTTATGTCATTAAAAGAAATTTGATCTCCAAAGTTATCAGAGTATCGACGTATTTTTCATGGGAAGAATTAGATACCAGAGACTTCATGGATTTTCTATCGATGACACGTTCGTCTGTTATGAGCTTCAGGTTTCATGAACCTTTGGGTAGGCTGTCGCGGGTATTCATATCATGTGCTCAGGGTTGGTCCTAGCAAGAGCACATGTAATTTTCCATGAGTTTGATCCTGTCTGGTCTTTCTTGCATGGGCTCAGGGTCTGGATCCTAGCCAGTAGAGCCTCATGTGCTTTTTCAGGGTCTGATACAGGAATGCTTACTCTTGATGTTACGGTAGACGAGTCTACTTCACCTTGATCTTTGTCACCTTTAGGAGCAGCGACTTCTGTTTCACTTTTAGTTCGTTCTGAGTCAGATGTTGATGAAGATTCATGGATCACTTTCTCTGATGTGTCATCTTCAGGTTGAGAAGAGGGTCCAGTTGTCAAATCATGAGGAGTTTGATCATGCCTAATAAGGATAAAATGATCCGTAGTTCTTTTCTTCTTTAACAGATCGATCAGGGAATGAGCTACTTGTTCTTCGATTACAATGACCTTTTCCCTTGGCCCCTAATTCAGGCTATGTTTTGGTGAGTTTGTTTCAGATACTGGATACCCTTGATGTTACTCCTCATACAGGTGACCTGACCTTTTTTTGTGGCAGAATGGTGGATCAAGCTAAGCTTAATAGCTCGTTTCATTGTCAGCATCATCACTTCTACCTTCTCCCTTTTCTTGATGCGCTTCCAAACTCATCTTCTTGATGTGAGAATGTCTGCAAGTTAATAGTTTGTTTCCACGAAGTAGAGTTCAACCACTCTATTTTCCACTTGCTCTCGGATGAAATGGTGCTGTATGTCGATGTGTTTTGATCTAAAGTGATGGACGTTGTTACAGCAAAGAGCAATAGCACTCTTGTTATCATAGTACAGAAGGAATTTTTTGTGAATTCAAATCCGTAAGTCTTTGGGAGCTATGACTCGCAATCCAAAGGATTTGAGCACAACATCCAGACATGGCGATGTATTACCTAGCGCTCTGTAGTTGATATTGCCTGTGCTTCTTTGCTTCTTTTGATATGACCAGCTAACAATATATCTCCAAGAAACTATGGAACTTACTGACATACTTCTTCCTTGAATATTGACATCACGCATGATACGGCATCTGTTTTTAGCTGTTTGTGTCATGGCATTGGTACTTTTGGCATACCACATGACCCACATGTTAATGGTTCAGTTCAAAGTACCGAAAAGACAAGTTTGTTAGCTTCAAAGTGCTTTTTGGTAGGCGGAGCATGTTTTTAGCACACATGCAAAAGGCGAATACAAGTTGGGTCTTCAGGCTGTAAGGTATATTAGGGAGCCATAACCATTCCTCTAAATTCGAGTTTGTGTCAAATGGAAATCCACATTGAGATCCTCGTTCCAGTTGCAATCGATCTACCATTGGTTGTTTCGACACGGCGAATACAAGGTCGGGTCTACTGGCTGTAAGGTACATTAGGGAGCCAACCATTCCTCTAAATCGAGTTTGGTCAACTGGAATCCCCATGAGATCCTCGTCCAGTTTCAATCGATCCACCATTGGTGTATCGACAGGGTCAGAGAGATCCATTCCATATTTCTTTAAGGTTTCGAGAGCATATTTTGCTTGGTTAATAAAGATGCCTCCGGGACTTTGAGAGACTTGTAGTCCTAAGAAAAACGACATTTGTCCCATCATTGACATCTGAAATTTGGAGTTCATTTCTTTGGAAAATATGTGACACGCATTATGATCTGTTGAGGCAAAAATGATGTCATCTACGTATATTTGAACAAGTAGAATATGTTTGCCTGAATTGCGTGTGAATAACGTTGGATCCACGGCACCCTTGAAGAAATTGTTGGCCAATAGGAACTTTGAGAGTATGTCATACCACGCCCTTGGTGCCTGCTTTAGCCCATAAAGAGCCTTCTTCAGACGATAGACGTGAGTAGGATTTTCCTGGTCTTCAAATCCTTCAGGCTGACTGACAAAGACTTCTTCTTGAAGATCACCATTCAGAAAAGCAGTTTTGACATCCATTTGATAGATGATCATATTCTTGGTTGCGGCATTGGCAATGAAGATTCTGATGGCCTCTATTCGTGCAACTGGAGCAAACGATTCTTCAAAATTAATGCCTTCCTCCTGACGATATCCCTTTGCAACCAACCGAGCTTTATTTTTCAGTACATCACCATATTCATCAAGTTTCACTTTGTAGATCCACTTGAGAGCGATAACCATAACATAGATTGGACGAGGTACTAATTCCCATACTTCAAGATGATCAAATTCGTGAATTTCATCTTGCATGGCTTGAAACCAGCAGTCTTCTATCACGGCCATTTTGAAGTTCTTGGGTTCGACTTTGGACAGTTCCGTATGGAAACAGCACTATAAAGCATCGGATGCTAGATACAGGACGAGAGGGATTGCCAACGATGTTATCCAGAGGATGATCTTTGGTCCATCTTATGAGATGATCTGGTGGGTAATTAACTTGGTTGGGTTCCGTTGAATTAACATTCCCAGATGATGACTGTGCCGAACCTGGTTCTCCAGTAACAGGGTTATGTGAAAGATGTAGAACATCGTGACTGATTGGGGGTCTTCGTGAGTGGGTTCTTCTACAATTTCTTGATGTCGGACTGGATGATGCATATCGGATGTTGACGATGAAGCACTTGTAGACGGTGCATCTTGAGCAATCGTTGTAGACAAAGATGTACCAGGTGGAACAACTTGAGCGTTAATTTCAGTAGCAGAAGGTACTGGTTCATTGACTCGAGATTGTTCAAGGTATTCATCAAACATTGGTTGAAATAACATCTCCAGCTCTTTATCGGTTGGAGCGAGCCCTGATTTGAGTTGTCCAGGGGTCATGATGAAAGGCTCGGGTCCTGAACTCATGCGTACAGGAGCCATCATTTCTCATAACAGACTTTAATGAAATATGCCACACCTCATAGTATTCAGACATAACTTGGTTACGAATATCCGTTCCATTATCTGTACGATGAAACCTGGCGTTTTGTTGAGACCAAACCTGATTTGCTTTATAAAAAGTTGATGACAAACTCTGGAGTTTCATCCTTTGACCTCAAAAAACTTTACCATGTAAATCTTGAATAGTCAACCACGATTGACTAAAAATGTATTTCTTCCCTTTTAATACTTTGGACTCCTCATTGGACCACACAGATCCAATGAAGGGTATGAAAGAACTTCCATAGTTTGTATTATCCATTTTTGGTTGTGGGAGAACTTCTTGCTTTTTCCAAGTTGACAGGCTGAGCAAAGATGATCTTTTTCAAACTTCAATCTAGGTAGACCTCTAACCAGATCTTTTCGAGCAAGATCATTTATTGTACCGAAGTTTAAATGGTTTAAACGACGATGCCACAACCATGATTTGGACTTGGAAGCTTTGGACAGCAAGCATATCGGAGAAGACTTCATCATTTCATCAATCCAATCGATATTGTGTACAAATTGGTGCCACGACTACCTTTAAGGATATTTGTACCCTTAATATCACGAACAAAGCAAGTATGCTTTCTGAAGGCAACTTCAAGATCAGAATCACAAAATTGCCCTACAGAGAATAGATTGTGTCCAAGTCCCTCCACGTAGTATACTCTTGAGATCACACTACCAATAACATAATCTCCATAACCCATGATAGCTCCGAAGTGATCATTTCCGAATCTGACTGTCCCGATGAACTTTTCTACAAAATTCATGAGCTTTAAACGATTCCTCGTCATATGTTTTGAACAACCTGAGTCCAGATACCAAAGGATGATTTGTACGACCTGCATTTGAAAACAGTCGAGTTTGGAGAGTTTGGAATTTCGGTTCCCCAATTTTTGTTGGGGTCCTGTTGGTTAGCAGATAGAGTAGAACATTTCACAGAAAGCTTAGTTAAAGGGCACATTTCGCCTAAGACAAATTTCTTTCCTGTGGGTCTCCATTGATAACCAATATCTGCAAATAGTTTTCCCGTTGCTTTCCAAACCCGCTTGGTCGTGTTCAACCTGTTATCAGTCAGCTTGCCTTTTGGTTTCCAAATATGCTTCCCTTTATTCAAGATACGTTTAACAGTGGGGGTCGCATTTACTGAACTCAAAGTATTAACAACACACATTTCATGATTTGCAGAGTTTAAGCATTTGTCACACATTTTGCACACAGATTCAGAATTCGAATTAATTACAACACGCTTAGAGCTAATGCTAGAATCAATCCGATTCACTTTTGTCCATACTGACTTATTTGTCCTAAGGTGTACTTCTACTTTCTTCTTATTCTCCTTCTTAGCAGGCATGATCCTATTTTTCTTTGTGTTGCTTCTAGGCTTTGATCCGCTTGCTTCAGTGGAATCGTTTACTCCTGTAGAAGGAATCACAGGGATATTAGTCTGTTGAACTTTCTGGTGCACTTCGTGTTTCTGTGTGTTGCTAGATGAAGTTCCTGGTTTATCACTAAAAGTAACTTGCTTTTTCCTAGTTACAGGGGTAGAGGGAGCCTTGTTATCTCTTTCATTGAAACTTTTTGGGCAAGTGCCAATCACATATTCTAACAATTCCTGAGATAGCTTAGTGTATTGGCAAGCATAGTTAAGTGCATTATCCAGTGGTTTAACTACTCTAGCTTCCTCTACAATCTCCCTAACTGTTTCTACACTCTCCTTAAGATGGCTGATATAGTTTAAATGAGCACTCCTATTGTTCTTAAGGGGATGAGGGATGGGTTTAACGTCAATGGCATACATGCCCGGCGCAAGAACTTTTGGTTTGACAGAGTCACTAGTGAAACAAGACTCTTTGCTTCTCAATTGAGCCTTTAGACTCTCAATTTCATTTAACAAGGTAGATGTCTTTTCACTCGTGTGAGTACGCGTAATCTTAATTGAGTCATACAATTCCTTGTAATGTTGTTTGACCTTTTCTAGTTCTATTCTAACGCAATCATTTTGTTCAATAAGAGCAGTGACATCTTTAGCATTATAAGGCTCACAACTTCTGTCATTCACATTAGCGACTAGAACTTTCAAGTCTCTAATCACGTTGTCTTTTTCTTGAATCTGATGTTCAAGATTCTTGATCTTAAAGAATGAGTTAAAATCAGGAGCTTCCTGCGATGTGTGTGAATTTTTATTATCAAAACTTTCTTGAAGATGTTGATACTTTAATTGCAAATTTAGGTATTCCCTTTCAAGTTTTGAAATATGTTTTGACTCATTATGAACTTTAGACATGTCAGCTTCAAGATCTAGACAACGTGATTTTTCCACATCATACAGCAGTTGAGTCGACAAACAATTAGCAATCAGATTCTCATTTTCAATGAGAAGGTTTTTCTTTACAATTTCAGCACATTGCTTATTAAGTTTCTTGTCCACTTCGTGCTATTCATTTGATCAAAAATTTCTTCCATACTATAACTTCTTTAAAGAGGCTGTTTTGAACTCCTACAAAGTGTTCTTAAGAGTTGAAAAATAGATACTTCAGTGAGGTAACATCTTTTTGTTTGCTCAAAACCTCTTTCCCCCTCTGTAACACCTGTTGGGGTGATTCTAGTTTTGCTAGTTTTGTCAAATTCTGTAAAAATTTGTGTGAGTACATAAAGATTAATCTTCACCTAACTTTTAGTTGGAAGAATTCTGGGGACCAGATTGACAGGAGTATTGGGTGATACCAATATCAATGATGAATTGGTTTGGACTGGAGTATCGGCCTTTTTCCTGTTATTGTCATCTATGGACCAAAATATCTGTTCTGGGGTCAGATTTCTTTGGGGAGCAAAGGTTGCAAGAATGTTCTCTTTCGTGTAATCGGGTGGGGCAATCCTAAATTTATTTTCCACACATAGAGGGCTTTGCATTTTTAACAGCATTATTTTCCTAGTTATCTCAGCTAACTCACGTGTATCCTCTGAGTCAGGCTAACTCACGCATATCCTCTGAGTGCATGTATGACAGTGGGTGTGTGATTGGTAGTGACAAGTACAATGACCATTATACTGAGCTGATGAGCTTGCTTTGCACGATGCGAGGACATAAGGGATTTTTTAGTAAGCCTATTGCTACACTGTACTTTTCATCATATAAATGATTTTTTTGTTTACACAACATGTGAACTATTTGAACGACTGATCCTGTTTGTATAATCTATCTTCAACTCTTATCTTTTAGATTCTTTATGTCTAATATTCTTTGAGGAATTTGTACTTCTGTGTTTAATTAAAATCCTTTTGCAAATCAGTGTTTCTTCTTCTGTCTATTGACTTATAATGGTCAACGTAGAACCTAAGGAGTTTTGTGCTGATGATGAAGTTCAGATTTTAAAGACATTTCTTTCCTTATTTTGGTCTGAGATAATATTCTCATTTGTTCATCAATTTTTTGTTCTCTATCAGTTAATTCAAACTTTGCCCGTTTTTCATATTCCCCGACCAGTTCCTTATATCTAGCAAGTTCAGAGGCCACTGAATCATTAATTATCATGTCTGGTTTATTTGCTAATCTACTTTGTACTCCCTGTTCATGCATTTCATCGAGAATTGACATCAATGCATCATTTCGCACAGAAGATACATTTCTTTGAACAACATGATCTTCGTTGTCTTCCACATACTGATCATACGGAATAATATTACTATTACTCGTATAGTCAGCATCAGAGTCAACAACGTAGTTGTGTTGTTCATCGGTTTGCATCTCGTGTACTTCATGATACTCATCTAAATGATTTACAAAGGTATCATGATCTTGTACCTCAGAAGGAGTATTTGAGTCATATGATGTCCCGGCTTCATCGTAGATTCGATCTTCCGATGTGAGATTTGTCATGAACATGGTCTGTGTGGTGGGACCCTCGTCAACATCAGAGTCGAATGCATCACATTCATCAGCTTCAAAGATATGGTCCATATTGAGTGCCAAATCATTCTCGGGTGAATTATCCACATCCTCATCAAAGTTGGTAATCTGTTCTCCTGCAAGAAACAACGATTGTTCTTCGTCCAGTACTGCACCATTCTCCTGGGCTTGCATTAATAGCATCTTGTCTTTGAAGTAGTCTGAATCTTGAAGTCGTTTTGGCCTTGGACATTCTCATGCTATGTGCCCTAGTCCATTACAGTTGTAGCACTTAATGGGTTTGGCTGGTCCAGGATTAATAATGCCTCCTCTGTTCTGACCTCTTACATTCCCAGCTATAACATTTCCTCTTGCAGTGTTTCTTTGAAATGGTTTTCCTTGATTGTTCGCATTGTATCTTCCACGGACATCTTGAACAACAACTCTGCCGTCTTGAACCGTAGCTTTGTTCCTTGCATTAGATGACGTTCTAAGTTGATTGTTTGTTTGAGGAAGATGTGATTTGTACGATTGAGTGAGGAGGGCAAGTGAGTTGGATAAACTTTCAATCAAGTTTTCAGTTGAAGAACTTCCTGAGTCCAGTTGAAATTTGTCAGCAGGAGATGGTTCATTTGAGGGTTGTGGAGACTTGGATGATTGTGTTGGATACTGCTGAACTGAGGCATTCGACACTAGTGCCAAAGGATCATTAGTTGGTTGAAGGAACCTTTCCATCATTGTTCTGTTCTCATTAGCATGTACCTCATGTTGCTTCAAATAGGCATAAAGCTGATCAAAATTAGACTCCTTCAAACCTCTATTAAGTTTGACTTCAGTTATGAATCTACTCCACTCAGGTAACATGTTGTTCACAAACTTTGAGTTAAGCTGCATCCTGGGCATGGTCATCTTGATGTTTCTCATGTCATTAATGAGCTTCGTAAACCTAACATAGTATCCTTGAATGGTTTCTCCTTTGTTTTGACGGAAGTGTTCAAATTCATCGTATAATTGAGATTCCCGGTCATCCTTTGTTAACTCATAACCTTCCAGAATCATCTTCACGTTTTCCCAAATGTCTTTGGCGTTAGTATAGTGGTTGATGAGTGAGTAGATGTCCTTTGGTATACCTTGAAGTAGGATATTGGTTGCACGAATGTCAGCTTTATACCTTTCCTTTTCTTCAGCTGAAAGGTCGTTAAGGACTCTAGCACGTACTGGACCTTGTTGAACTGCACCCTCAGTTCCTCCAGCAATAACATCTGAGACCGTTCCCATATGAAATGGTCCTTCATTAATGGACTTCATAATGTTCTCTCCATTATCCTTTCCAAGACAGTACAGACGTATACGTTGTTGCCAAGACTCAAAGTCTGTTCTATCAAGCATTGGTGGGCGTGTATCAGAACCGGCACACTGAATGTCTTCTGACATACTAGACATCTTGTTTTATTATGATATGATATGTTTTGATCGATCAATGATTAGTGAGTGTACGTTAAAAGTGGTGAGGTTAACGTATTTGTTTCTGGTTTTCGTGATATTAAGTCCCAAGTTTGAAATATTTCAAATTTCTAAGACAGAAGCTCAACTCGCCGCCAGAGGCTACCAAACCGCTGCAAAGAAATAAGGCAACTCGCTGATGGAATTTTAAGGCAACTCGCCGAACACAACTCGCTGCCAAGCAACCCGCCGCGAAGAAAGAATACAAACCGCCGTCTATATTTTAATCAAACCGCCGTTGAGTTTTCAAACCGCCAGAGTTTCCTTTAGATATTTGCTATTAAAATATTCAACAATACGTGTTAAAGCAAACCCTGGTAAGCAATACTCGCTGCTTAGTATAAGGCATACTCGCCCTTTTGAGCAACTCTGCCACCTGTTCAAACCGATGGCAGCATACTTGATGCTTAGTCTAAAGCAACTCGCCCTCTTGAGCAATCCGCATACCTAAGCAACCCGCCGTGTGTCAGAGGGTTGGTAACCTACTTAATAAAATATTATATTTAAGCAACCCGCCGTGAAGAAATTCTGGCAACCCTCCACGAAGAACAACGACTTTTAACACACAAAATCACTTATAAATCACCCTTTTGAACGATTTTGCTTGATTTCTTTTGCACAACACAATACCATAAGGCAATAGCAACTAGAAACACCCAAACTTTATCAATACAAACATCAAAAATTCGGAGAACTTCAAAAACGAGCTAGGAGCCTTCAATGGTACACTTTTTGATTTAAAGCAAGCAAGAAATCGCACATACACACGATCTAATCATCCCATAAGCTCTGATACCAATTGTGGCATATCTTATATCATAACACGGGGTCGATTCTTGGATTTGGCTAGTTTCTAGAGAGAGAAACACTTGAGAGAGTTTTCTAGAGAGAGAAAATGTGTTTCTTTATAAAAAGGAAAGTAATGACTAGCTTGCCTCTTCCAAAGTTGGAAGAGGCTTATATAGTACTTACAATATACCGGGTATTCGTACCCGACTTAAAACCGAAAAACGTACTATTAACTATTAAACTACGAGCTATAATAAACAGTAAAATACACGGGGTGACCGAGTCTTTTTCTAATATCTAACAAGTCCTACGCATTATCCTTGTGATTTTGCCAGAACATCAGAGTGATACTCAAGTGATCACAGTGAAGATGGAAATCCTGCTTGAGCCAACATCAAACAAGCTCATGGTAGGTGACTTGTGCGATTCTATATGAATCAAACTTGTGACAACTGGAAAGAAACGATGGTGCAATTCTACAAGAATCAAACTTGTTCCAGTATATGAATTGACGATTGATGATGAACTTTTGAAATGATTAACACTCTCGATGTGTCACAAAACCACTTTAGCAAGTGACACGTCGATTGATTTTCAAATCAATTTTTCTATTCAATCGGTGAGACAGTAACTCACTGGTTCACTCTTATCGTGTTGTCTGCTTTGAGACGTTCCGGTAATGAGAACATGCTGAGTTTGATGAATCTAATACATATATGTTAGAAAGATTCGATACTTCAGCTGGAAATCCTGTCAAGGAGATTCTTCTTAAATTGAATCTACCTGATCACAGGTCGATCCTCACGAATCCGAAGGTTACTCCAACCAAACACGAGCGAATGACAAAGCCATATTCGTCCCCCTGCTTTATTGCTAACTGTTTTATTGCAGATTTACATAAAGATGGTCATGGAGGTACCTGGTTCCAGCTGACTCACAGATTCATAGCCACATGCTCATACCCGACCGACAAACATAAAGACATCATGAAAGCTCAAGTACATGTTTCAAGACTTTTGCTACTCTGATACCGTACGTCCTATTTGAAGTGACGAAGTGTTAAAGTTAAAGAACCTCAAGAAAGATGTCCTATGTCAAGCTTTCAAGAAAAAGAAAGGCAGACTCAAGGGTGTATCTACTCCTGAGTAGAAACACCCTTGAGTCTTTGCCTTTCTTTTTCTTGAAAGCTTGACACATGACATCTTTCTTGAATTTTTTTAAGTTAGGCCATGCCGAGAAGACAAATGTCATAACTGCAGAGAATATCAACGCTTTAACTTGTGGCTTTTGGGTGCAATTCTTCAGACACATGAGGGAAGTGATATCTTGAGAACTTTAGTATGCATTATTTGAATTTCCAAGGGGAAGTGTTGTGAGAAGAATTATTCAAGCGTGAGAAGATACGTTGTTGATCCAGTTAATGTTTACCCCGAACGATCAATCACTAAGCTTATTCTTAAAGGAGCCGTAATATTTGATGTGGTATCCTACCAATTCCGTTGTGCACTTAATTATTCTAAGCTTGTAAGAAAGCTTTGAAACTGCTCAAGAGATGATTGCTAGTTTGGGGGAAGCTTTGAAAGCTTTTAAATCATAAATATACGACATGAATTAGGGGAAGCTAATTCAGAAGCTTCTCCTTAACCAGAAGTTTATGGATTACTTAGTTTGTGCCTATTACATTATCTCTCCTACAAGGTACTACAAAGATGATTCACGTTGGAGTGCAAACTTGAAGTCAAACACCACATAAGACGTCATCAGCATTGGAAGCTTCATGAAAGTTTTTGTTCTTAATCATTATGTACCCGGTAAGAAAATATTGTAATTAATCCCGTATATCGTCCCGTGGGAAAAGATTGTTAGAAATTCAGTTTTACGTGTCGACATTACAGAATTACCATAGTTTATTATAGTCTCATACGCAAGGACTATAGTAGGCAACTATGTATAGTTTAGAGGCGTATAGGCTATATATATAGTTTTGAGTCTTTTGTATCTTACACCTTTCATTCTATTTTACATTTTAACTTTCTCTTTCTACTATCTCTCACTAGAAATGGCTTTCATATGGTTTGACTCCTCAAGACCACCAGATCATAGTTTTCGTGTTTTTTTACAATTGACGTCAGAGACCATGGTTTCATTTTTGGGACGGGTGTTTTTGACTATTTTTATGGTTCGTCTGGTACTTTTATCACTGTTTGTGTTCACATGTTGTCTCGATTTGCGAGTCTTTGAATCTAAAGCTTGTCACATGGTTACAAGAGTAATAGTTCGTTATGGTTTGTTTTTAATTAGGTTAAAGTTAAAAACTTTTCCGGTCTAGATATCCATGCTAGTCCAAACAGTACTACTCCCTCCGTCCTAAATTAATTATCCTTCGACAAAAAACACACAATTTAAGAAAACATAATCATTAAAGCATTCTCTCTTACTTACTTTTTTGCAGAAAAACAGTTCTACCCTTATGAAATTAATTAAAGCTTTGAATAAAGTTTGTAATTTCTAGTATCATTAGAGGCAAAGGGACTATTAATTTGAGATAGAGGGAGAGTACAATATACGTTTTTGGTTAAAGTTAAAGTTATACATTTCCGAGGTTTATTTGATGCTTATATGCTTATTTTCGTACTTTTTTCTAGGCTTATTTTTTGGGTTTCAACAAGAAAATGAATGAAGATGAAAAAAGGACAAGAAAAGCAAGGACCATGGTACAACTCGAAGACTTCACCGGATTTTCAGTTTCGAAGGCTTCACCGGATTAGCTGTTTACCAATGGCAAACGGATTCGCAGTTTACCATTGGCAACCGGATTTGCAGTTTACAAATGGCAACCGGATTCGCAGTTTACCAATAGCCACAGGATTCGCAGTCAACCGGATTCGCAGGACCGGATTTGCACCCTACCAGACCGAGTCAACTCGGTAATTACCGAGTTGACCGAGTCAAATCAACTAAGTCACGACGATAGACAGAAATGAAGAAGAGAGAAGAACAGACATCAAACCCACAACTACAACAACAACCTCAATTACCTCAACCCAATATCACAAATCCAAATCCACACAAATCCTAAACCTATCTCACAACAGCCAAAAACTTCAAATCCATTTCTAACCTAAACACATCGCCTCACTTCCCATCAATTAATCCAACTCAAAACAGAAAATTATAACATGATCTCAGATTCGTGTTAGGTTACTTAACCGAAATCTTTTTAAAGATTTAACATCATCACAGATCTATCAAAAAAGCAAAGCCTTTTCTTTTTAATATTCGAAATTAAAGAAAATACTTATAACACTTAGGTTATAATATTATCTTTGTTTCGTATGTGAGAAACTAAATGAACAACAAAAGATGTTATCACCTACCCGAGATCTTATCATGATCTTGAAGCCGTTGCTAGTTGGTGCTCGGTCAAAAAGGATATGTATAAAGAAAAGGGGTCAAAGATTTTCGTGGTTGAGTTGACAGGTTTAAAAGTTAAAGGGTTTATATTTCATGATTGATGGATAAAGATCTTAACGCTGAACTTGTATGAACTCGTGTGTGTTCATAAGTGGATTTGTCATCTTGTTTGGTAAAAGTATATGCTACACGTTTTATTTTACAAAGAAAAGAGATGGGATGGAAGGCTATAGTTGGTATCTGATTGACATGAAGAAAAAGGTGGATGTATTGTGTGATTACCATATGTCGCATATGGGAGAGATAAGGTGGTTGAATCTAGAAGTGTTTGACTCAATATGAGATAGGAAATGGGGCGTGGATTTGTTATAAGCATTAGGGTGAAATGGTTTAATGTTAGTATTATATAGCGAGTGTTTTTAGGGTTTGTTTAATTAGGCCCTCTCACTAGTTACTAACAAGATATTAGTTGGGCTGAATTTTGTGATTTCGTTCATGTGTTAGGTATTCATAAAGTTTATTTGATAGTTTTAGGCTGGAATGTATTAATCTAAAAATTAGTCATGATATGATTAATTTTTAGTATTAGTATTATATTTGAGGGTTTGATATGACAAAGCGAAAATTTTGAGTGACGAGACCGGGATCAATTTGTATAAAGAATCATGAAGCTAAATTTGTAATGGATAGATTTGGTATTAATTTTTCTAAGTGACTACGGAGTTGATCGGGTATCACGTATTTGAGATTAAAGTTGCATTTCACAAAGGCGTGTTTTTATTTGATCTTGAAGACGGGATTTAGTCATTCATAGTTGGTTGGATGCATGGCTTTCAATGATAACTTGCTCGGGCTTAAGAATTTGGATGAAAACTTAGGTTATCTAGTTACCAGCAGTCGGGGTGGTTGGTTGAAGACCTGGATAACTATCACTTAAAGGAGATACGTTGTAGTTTCAGTGCCACACGCTGAAGTCGTTGTGGATAATTGTAAAGGGTGATGAATGTCACATACTTTGCTTGGTAAGTATTGAGTTTCTTTACACTATTCTTCTAACATTAGTTCAAGCTTAAGTCACAAGAACGGAGAATTCTACTTTAGTTTCAAGTTTGATATATTGGATTTACTCCATTAGTGGTAAACATACGGTGGGCTGTTGATCTTGCTTAACGAAGTTCTAGTTTCTTAACCAAAGATTTATACAAATTGGTGTATAAATTGGTTAACATGAACTAAATATTTAAGACTAACTGATTATTACTTTGGTACATCGGTTTTACTTCATCAGTGGTTATTTCAAATAGCCTACAAAACGGTTGGTAAAAAGATAGTTAGAGAGAGGTTATGAGTAGTGATTTGATCAACAGTTGATTCTCACAGGATAGATCTGCGCTAATTTATTCTTCACACATGTACTCAAGTAAATGTGCGTCCAAGGTTTTGCTGATTCTGACGTGTCAAAACCAGCAAGGGGGAAGGAGTAGATACACCCTTGAGTCTTTGCCTTTATTTTTCTTGAAAGCTTGACATAGGACATCTTTCTTGAATTTTTTTAAGTTAGGTCATGCCGGGAAGACAAATGTCATAACCGTAGAGAATATCAGTGCTTTAACTTGTGGCTTTTAGGTGCATTTCTTCAGACACATGGGGGAAGTGATATCTTGAGAACTTTAGTATACATTATTTGAATTTCCAGGGGGAAGTGTTGTGAGAAGAATTATTCAAGCGTGAGAAGATACGTTGTTGATCCAGTTAATGTTTACCCCGAACGATCAATCACTAAGCTTATTCTTAAAGGAGCAGTAATATTTGATGTGGTATCCTACCAATTTCGCTGTGCACTTAATTATACTAAGCTTGTAAGAAAGCTTTGAAACTGCTCAAGAGAGGATTGCTAGTTTAGGGGGGAGCTTTGAAAGCTTCTAAATTATGAATATGCGGCATGAATTAGGGGGGAGCTAATTCAGAAGCTTCTCCTTAACCAGAAGTGTATGGGTTACTTAGTTCGTGCCTATTACATTATCTCTCCTACAAGGTACTATAAAGATGATTCACGTTGGAGTGCAGACTTGAAGTCAAACACCACAGAAGACGTCATCAGCATTGGAAGTTTTTGTTCTTAATCATTATGTACTCGGTAAGAAAATATTGTAAGTAATCTCGTATATCGTCCCGTGGGGGAAGATTGTTAGGAATTCAGTTTTACGTGACGACATTACGGAATTACCATAGTTTATCATAGTCTCATACGCAAGGACTAGAATAGGCCACTATGTATAGTTTAGAGGCGTATGGACTATATATACCCCTTCATGGCTTCCATAGAGGGGTTGAGTCTTTTGTATCTTACACCTTTCATTCTATTTTACATTTTAACTCTCTCTTTCGACTATCTCTCACTAGAAATGGCTTTCATATGGTTTGACTCACCAAGACCACCGGATCATAGTTTTCATGTTTTTATACAAGTATTGTATCTCACAGTGAGATATGAAAATGAGTTTGTAAGAAATCATGTAAATGAGTTTGTAAACGTTCATGTATCCGAGTATATAAATGAGTTACGAGATCAAGTATGCAATCAAGTATGTAAAAGAGATTGTAAAAGATATATGTAAACAAGTTGTAACGAGCATGTATTCTCTCCCGAGATTTGTAAAGCAAATGTAAAACAAGTGAAAGAGGGGCTATAAACTCACCTCAAGTGAATGTATCGAGTGTAGCAAAATTAATAAAGTGAAACGTCACGAATGATCCAGAATGCAACCTAATTATTTATAGGTCGTATAAGTGTAATGTATTAAAAATAAATACAACAATGTACATTATCAAGTTATATCATCACCTAATAGTTTTCGTTTAGTTATAAGAGTTGAAACAATGTTTAAGTTACGCTTGATATTTAATGTTCAAGTATATGTATCCGTAAAATATTATCTTTGTCTAATAATTGATTATTTGTTAATAATACTTGATTTAATATTTTTGTTATTTTTATAACAATATTATATAAATAGTTTAATCATCTTGTAAATTAATATTTATAAAGTTAAAAATATGTATAAATATTATATAAGTAATGCTACATCATTCTGTAAAGTTTTTTGTTGAAAACGAACCAACACTATTCATGTCAGGAAAAATTGTGCAGAAAATTTAATATAAAGTTATCTAGCTTTAATCATTTTGTAAAATAATATTTATAAAGTTAAAAACATGTATAAATATTATATGAGTAATGCTACATCATTTTGTAAGGTTTTTGTTGAAAATAAACCAACGCTATTTATGTCAGAAAAAATAGTGCAGAAATTTTATATAAGAAGTTATCTAGTTTCTATGGCGATTTTACTTATTTTAACACACTTTCGGGCTTAGACGTGATATGATAGTAAAACATCATTCCCGACAACTTTGTAGTTTTATATTTAAGCCGACTCGGACCCGAAAGCCCTCAAAAATACCATTTATAATTCTGCCAGCACCTTGCTGAAAAACTGTTTTTGTCGGTATTGTTTCAAATCTAATTTTGGCCATAACTTCTTCGTTTTACATCCGTTTTTCGAGTTTTTTATATGCACGGAATCGTGTTAAGATGTACTAACATGTTTTTAAGGTTTTGACTCGACAAAATATTCGTAACTTACTGTTACAAACTTGCTGTCCCTAAAGGTATTTTTTACACTTTTCGCTAAGTATTTCTACTCTATTTTCATACCACAAATCCACTAGTCTATATACTTCAACCACTTTCAAAATCCACAATCATCCACTAACTTAATCACATCCAATACTTCACAATATCATAAAATAATCATAAGATTAATTAAGCTAGTTTATAAACTTTAAGCCTAACCACAAGTCTAAAATCATTAGTAAGTAGTGTTCTTGATTTCTTTGCAAATGGTTATAAAAGCAAACTAGTTGGTGATATAACTTCATAATTAAGATATTTATGTATAAAAATACACAATAAAAGTATAAAAACATAAATGAACATAATCCATATGTATAAAAATCAAAAGAGTAGATGTAGTATGCTTACAAAATATGTGATCAAATAAAAACCCTAGATTTTGATTCTAAACCTAAAATCCTTATGAAAACCCCAAATCTTGATTATGAAAACCCTAACTTGATCTTGAAAAGCCCTTGCTTAGAAATGAAACTCTAACTTGGAAGCTAACTTGAAATACCTTTGATTACCCTTGTATGCTTGTAATATCAAAAAAAATGGAAAACAAATGGGTTTGTTCTTGCCTATATTGAGCCGTGGGTTTTGGTTGGGAGAAAAGAGAGAATTTGAGTTTTTGCTAGTTGTGAAATGAGAGTATGTGTTTCTAGTTGTATATAATGCAAGTATAGAAAATTGTAGGATCGATGTACTCTAATATGTTGAACCTTTAACTTGTAAAGGATATTACTACCTTGAATAAATCCAAGATAATAGGATGTCGAAGAATATATATTAGTTATATATTTCAACATTAAGACAATAACCCAAACACTCCCTTATCAATATAAAATTTGTCTAAGCATGTCAAAAATTATGTATTAAGTGTATATTTTGTTTGACAAGTATAAGTTTGTTATTCATGACTTGACAAGAGTTAAATAGTGTTTGTTTTGACTAGAAATCATGCTTTAAAGCATTAAACCAAACGCCCATTTATTTGATGTCATTTATAAGATATATTAAGATATATATGAATTATATATCTTGATGACTTTTTTTTTTTTTTTTTTTTTTTTTTTCCTTTTTTTCATACAAGTTTGTTAAGTGTTTATACACGTGACAAAACTATGGTGATGGTCATTTTGACTCTAAAAATTGTTCCTAAGAAATGAACCAAACACTCCTTTATCTTTATAGAATTTTACTCATTGATTTAAAAGATGTATATATGTATGTTTGAATAATCAATACTTGATTATTTTTATCATGTTTAGGCATTTATCAACAATGTGTAAGTTTAAGAATGCCTATGTGCAAAAATTCGGCTATGTGTTCATGTGTATACATGTTTCAAAATTTTTTGACTCAATAAGTGTTTTGATTTAATTCCTATCAAGGTTGTAGTGATATTAGACTATGGGAAATATTATAGTTTATAAAAATCTAGATCAATATAAAAAGTATGAAATAATGAGAAACACCCACTTTTGATTTGAGCAAAATTGAATGAAATCAAATAAAAAGAAATGATGAAAACTTACAATAGATGTTGTTGATTGATTTTTTAGTGATTACCCCTTGCGAATTTTGGTTAATTGGATGATTTGAAGTTTTGATTTTGATGGTTATGGTGTTGGGTTTTCGTCACAGTGAGTGGGAGAGGAGAAGAAGAGTGAATGATGAGTTTGGCATAAAAATTCGTCTAAAAGGGGGTGTTTGTTTTCTCAGATAGGCGGTCCCCTTAATTAATTAAGAGGCCTGCCCTTTTTACACAGCCGGTCCCCTTAATTTTAAGGGGGCCGCCACCTGAAAGACCCTTTTTTTATTTTTGGCCCGAATTTATTTGATCCCTATTATTAGTAATATATATTTATATATATATTTAGTTGTTTTAATGGGCAAATAAACTTAACATTGTGTTTCAATGATAAAGGTGATAATTGACATTTTAATTAACCTTTCGTTAAAAAAAATTATTGGATTATTTCGGACGAGATAATCAAGACGTCAATTTGAGAGGTGATTTAGAGATGAGATTTCTTGAGCACTAAAGAAAATAAAACACTATGAATGTTCCCAACATAAAAATAATGACTAGTTGGTAGAATCCGTACAATGTTCACAGCTTTTGTGGTTCCACACTTCCACTAGTAACGTGTCAAGAAATTGTACAACCCAAAATTCTTGTTTTATTTGACTTCTTTACAAAAAAAAACAAGGATTGGACAAATCAATCTTAAAAACTGGCACCCGGTTTGCTCCTTAATTTCTGACAGTTTCCAATATTTACTCAACTATGCTTAAGTTTGGCTCTTCAGTCATCATGTATAAAATTATATAAACCACAATTTAGTACCTTGGAAGAGTTTATTTAAAACCAACAATGAGCGGAAGTATTAAATTGCCAAGAAAAACACCACACTTGTTTCAGTTTCTTTTCATGATGCTGATATTCTTCATCTACTTATTGCTTATTACACAAAAGGTCGAATGTTATAGACCACTTTTTGAAGATCGACAACATTTGCTTGGAGTTGGTGGTTCTGGATACTCGTTGGGAATTGGGGTGATACGAAGAAGAGCTTACTCTGGTCCAAGTCGTCATGGTCGTGGTCATTGAGTTTTAGAAATACCATATGGTATATATGTTGTTGACAATTAAAGGAAGCTAGTTTCTTTACTATTGGTGGAGAGTGCTAATTAGTGAGTAACCATCATTCTGGTATGCTACGAAAAGGTCAAGAGAGGACATGCGATATGACTCGTTTAGTACATTATGGAGAAGTCTGTTTTCCGACTTTGGTGCTTTGTATACTTTTTTATATAATGCAGTAATCCCGCATAGGCAAAGATATTTTTTTTCATCTTTTAAGCAGTGTTTGAGCTATGTGACTCGCATCTATGGGTTGTCTCGGTATGCCTATTTGTTACCACACACAATTCAAATGCCTCTCTTGAGAGTTGGCAAAGGTCGCTTAAAAGTTTTATCATTGCTACAAATTCAATGCTTTGTGCTTATAGACTATATCTACGTGAACCATGAACACAAAACGCTGTTTAGGCATTATTTTTATATGTCCTTTACTATTACTAGCATGTTACCCGCGCAAAGCAACGGTTTTGAAGGCATTAAAAATTAAAAAAACTAAAAATTAATAAAAATATATCAAAATAGATATTGAATTAAAAAGCACAAAATTGTAAAAAATATGATAAATTAAATCATAAAAAAATAGATAAAAAGATATTTCAATTTAAAAATAAAGATGATTTTTTAATCAAGAAGTTCACATGTTACTTTAAGATGTGTTTTCTTAAAATGAAATGGATAGTCAAGTTTGCACATAGCAAAAAGTTGTTAGGTTGTTACATAAAATGAAATAGATGTGTTTGTTGTTAAAAAAATGATATTTCTATAAAAAGAAAAGGAAAAGTCTGAATTTTCAGACTTTCTAGATATGAAGGTATCTCAAATGCTTTATAATTAGTACAGATGATTGGTTTTGAGGGTTTTAGAAGACCGGAATTTTTAACTTAGGGTATGTTTGGCACTAGTAGGAGCTGAAGTGGATTGCTGGAGCGGGTTGCTGGAGCATGTTGCTGAAGCTTTTTTCTAAACGTTAGTTTAACTAGCATTTCATTTAGTAGCTTATTTTTTTTACATGCTCCTTCATGCTGTGTCAGCCAAACGAGCTTTATTTTTAATGGTAGCCTCATGCTATGATAAGCTTTGATAAGTTCGCGCGCCAAACATCCCCTTAGATTTCTAATTTCTTTAGAGTAACTGCAAAAATCATTATGTGGCTTGTCCTATTTGACACTAAACTAAAATAAGTGGTTTTATATGGTAGTCTTAATTAGCCACTTATTGAGGAGAGGGAAGCTTTAATGCTTCCCCAAATTAAGATGGATTAAGGGTTATGGCTCACATTTCCTCCCCACTAAGAAGAAAAGAAACACCCTTAACTCTTCTTGCCAAAACTATTGGACAAGTATTATCAAGACAAGGTCAGATGTTTAATAAAAATCTTCTTTTTAAAGATAAGTTATGTAAGAAGATTAGCGAAAGTTTTGCAAAACTGTTAAAATATAATCTCTTTTGGTAAATAAAAGTTCAGGGACTAAAAGTGTCATTTCTTGATTCTCAGTTTAAGAAACTTTGAGCTCAAGATTGGACATTCTCTAAAGATGGAGGGGTGTTTGTGGATGTCGGCTATATCAAGTTTTGTCAACTCCTATAAAAGGAGTTGACCCTTTCTTTTGAGTGATCTCTGAATCTCTCTTTCTCTAAAATATGTTGGTTATTCTAAACTAAATTCTTGTTATTCTAAACTAAATTCTGAAAATTATTGTTTTATAACTCAACTTAATAAAACAAGAGAACCAAAGTCTTATTTTGAAGCTTCTAAATATCCTCACTGGATTGATGCTATGAATCAAGAAATGGATGCTTTACTTAGAAATGGTACTTGGGAAATGGTTCAATTACCTGAGGGTAGAAAAGCCACTGGAAGTAAATGGATCTATAAGATCAAATTCAGGTCTAGTGGTGAGATAGATAGGTATAAAGCTAGATTGGTTGCTCAATGGTTTGGGCAAAAAGAAGGCATTGATTATGAGGAGACATTCTCCTGTTATTAAAATAGTGACTGTTAGATGTTTGTTGAATGTTGATATGTCTATGTCATGGACTGTTTTTCAACTTAATGTGAATAATGCTTTTTTATATGGTGACCTAGAGGAGGTTGTTTATATGAAACCACCTGGAGGATATTTTCCTTCTGATAATAAGGTGTGCAGACTTAAAAAATCTCTATATGGTTTAAAACAGCCTCCTAAGCAATGGAATGCTAAGTTGACTTCTACTTTGATTGAAAATGGTTTCAGTCAAAGTAAGTCTAATTATTCTTTATATACTAAGTCTGATAAAGGAGTTTTCCTTGCTTTGCTGGTTTGTGTGGATGATATTATCATTACTGGTAATAGTATTTCTGAGATTGAGAAGTTTAAAGTTTATCTTAAGTCTAAATTCATGATAAAAGACTTAGGAAAACTTAAGTATTTTTTTGGGATTGAAGTAGTTGATATTGATAAAGGGATTTGCCTTAATTAAAGAAAATATGTGCTTGACTTGTTATCTGAGTATGGTATGCTTGCATGTAAACCTGCAAAAACTCAGTTACCCTCTAAACTTGTCATTTCTAATGAGGCAACTGAAAAGGATCTTGTTCTTGATAATATTACTGATTATCAAAAGTTAATGGGTAAACTTATTTACCTAACTAATACTAGGCCTGATATTTCTTATGTTGTGCATTGTTTGAGCCGGTTTATGCATTCTCCATTAAAGTCTCATCTCAAAACAGCCTTTCAGATATTAAGATATCTTAAAAGTTGTCCAGGTTTGGGCATTCATATTGTTAAAGAATTTGGTATGTCTTTAACTGCTTTTTCTGATGCTGATTGGGCAAAATGTGTTGTCACATAAAAGTCTGTGACTGGTTATTGTGTTTTCTTAAATAATTCTCTTGTTTCTTGGAAAAGTAAGAAACAAAAGACTCTCTCTAAGTCGTATACTGAAGCAGAGTATAGAGCTCTTGTTTCAGTAACAAGTGAAGTCATTTGTGTTTTAAAAATCCTAAAAGATTTAAACATTGAAAATCTTTTACCTGTTAAACTTCACTATTATAGTAATTCTGCAATCAAAATTGCAACCAACCATGTTTTTCATGAAAGAACTAAACATCTTGAGATTGATTTATATTTTGTAAGAGAAAGGATTTTGAAAGAGGTTGTTGAAACTGTTAAAGTAGATTCAGTAAATCAAATTGCTGACATCTTAACTAAGGGGTTGGATACATTTCAGCATAAAGATCTTGTGGAAAATCTTGTTCTTTTTTATATTTACCAAGTAGAGATTAAGGGGGGTGTTAATATATAATATCTTTTGGTAAATATAGTTCAGGGACTAAAAGTGTCATTTTTTTATTCTCGGTTTAAGAAACTTTAGGCTCAGGATTGGACATTCTCTAAAGATGGAGGGATGTTTGTGGATGTCCGCTATATCAAGTTTTGTCAGCTCCTATAAAAGGAGCTGACCCCTTCTTTTGAGTGATCTTTGAATCTCTCTCACTCTCTCTCTCTAAATTCGTTTGTCTCTCTCTCTTTCTCTCTCTCTAAAAGTTGTAAACTCTAATTCTGTTAGATCATCTTGATCTTGTTATTGTTCTGTTGTAATAGAACTATTATCAATCTAGATAATAGATCCACAACTGAGTAGCAATGGTGGATTATTTGGTTTGATTCATTTATCTGATTGAGATCAGTTTCTGGGTTGTTGTTGATACTCAAATTGAAATTTGAGTAGTTTTTTATAATAAGATTCATAATTTCTTCAAAAACTATTCTTTAAAGAATGTAAGGTGTTAGACATTTGACCTTCCATACTCATAATTTTGACCTTATAAGATTGATCAATGTACGAGGGATCTAGGACAGTCGCAAGCTTTTAATTGTGAGTTATACAGGTACTAGATGTTGTATTTTATAAATTTTAGAAATTAGTAGCATTATCCTAATGATATTGAGGTTTAAACAATGCAATGACACTTCTAACTTGGATATGAGTTTTCAAAAGAAACATAATGTGGAAAACTAAAAGGGGGGTTGAATAGTTTACCGCTTTTTAATTAAAGGTTTTAAATTTGTTTGTAAAATTTTAGATTCGACTTTTATGTGAATTCAACTCTTGCACAATATGAACAATATACTTATCTAAACAATCAATAATATGCGAAAGTAATGTAAGACAAGAGATAAGAGTAAGAACAATCAAACCACAACGCATGGATTTATAGTGGTTCGGTAACGAAGCACCTCTTCGCCCTACTCCACTCCTAGAGCACCAAACTCGAGAGTTTTCTTTACTATGTCAACAAACTCCCTTATGGCGGAGAAAACCGTACACAATGTCGCTTACACCGATTTACGACACAAAGCTAAATGTCGAGTTCTAATCTTAGCTAGAACCAATCTAACACAACACAACTGCACGACTTGATCACGAATCACAACTTCACGACTTCTTCTCAACTTAACTTCACCACTCTACTTATATCACAACTATCTGACCCTACTTGGTAAGATCACCACTAATTAATTATACTTACAAAGATCCCCAAGATCTAGCTACTACACACAAATATCAAATATACAATTGATTTACAAATATGTGATATGGTTGCAACAAGATTGCAATACACACTTGAGGTGTAATACTTCTTAACTTGATGATGAAAGTATTCTTCTCTTGCACTTGAGGAATTAAGCTTGAATCACTTGGAAACAAAGCTTTATAATTAAATGATCAAAGGATTTTAAAGAGGATATGTAGGCTGTTTTGAGCAGAAAGAATGAGTGCAAAAGGTGAGAAGATTGTGGGGAAAAGTCTAGTATTTAAAGGACTAACTAGGGGAGCGTCTACCTAGGGGCGGTCCCTTTAAATAGGTGGGCGGTCCCCTTAATTTTAAGGGGGCCGGCCGTGTATTTAAGGGGGCCGCCCAAGACTAGGGCTTCCCCAGTTTGTCTTTTGTGTAGGGGGAATTTTCTGGAACTTTTCTAGCTGTTTTAGTTCCGAAAATTTGAATTTCAAGATGTTTATTTTGAATAAAACATTTCTTTTAATTGTAAAAAATATTTTGTACTGTTTATAAAATGTTTGCAACATTTTATAAAAGTGTGAGGTTGAATAAAAATTTCCTTTGATTATAAAATGCATTAAGCATTTATTTATTCATACATTTAAGTGATGTATTTGTTGAAATGAGAATTTACTACTAATTACTTGTTTACGTTTAATTTTACGTTGAACGTTTTTATATTTTGTGATTATCAAAACGTAAAGATGTGAAAAAATATTAGTAATGTTTTTAGGCATTATATTTTTATCAACACATAATATATGTGTATGAGTATCAGTTAGGAGCCAAAGAAAGAAAATCAAGACTGAAACACACCGATGACCAACGGCCACTTTGTGCTGATTGTGAAAATATCACTATTATATAGAGGTGGCAAATGGGTCGGGTTGAGTAGGTTTGGGTCATGGGTCAAATGGGTCAAATGTGTCATGAGTCAAACATGTCATGTTTTAAAAATGGGTCTAACAGGTCATGGGTCAAACGGTTTGGGTCGGATCAACCCACTAAATTATGGTGTTTTCATAAATTTTAAACGTTTTATACGTTTTCGTCAGTTTTTTACGATTTCGTCCGTTTTTTTACGTTGTCTTCCGATATCTTACGTTTCCATCCGCTTTTTTACGTTTTCGTCCGTTTTTTACGTTGTCATCCGCTTTCTTACGTTTTCATCCGCTTTTTACGTTTCGTCCGTTTTTTATGTTTTTGTCACATTTTTTACGTTTTTGTCCGATTTCTTACGTTTTCGCCCGTTTTTTAACGTTTTTGTCCTTTTTTATGTTTTCGTCTGATTTTTTACTTTTTCGTCCCTTTTTTTACGTTTTTGTCCGATTTCTTACGTTTTCGTCCGTTTTTTACATTTTCGTCCGCTTTTTTATGTTTTCGTCCGATTTTTTACGTTTTCGTCATATTTCTTACGTTTTCGTCCGTTTTCTTACGATTTCGTCCTTTTTTTACGTTTTCGTCCGTTTTTAACGTTTTCGTTCGTCTTTTTATGTTTTCGTCTGTTTTTTACGTTTTTATCCGTTCTCTTACGTTTTCGTCCGTTTTTTAGGTTTCCGTCCGCTTTTTTACGTTTTCGTCAACTGTTTTTACGTTTTTTAAGTTTTCCTCCGATTTCTTACGTTTTTTAACGTTTTTTAACGTTTTCGTCCATCTTTTTACGTTTTCGTCTGCTTTAACGTTTTCGTGCGATTTCTTACGTTTTCGTTTGGTTTTTACGTTTTTGTCCGATTAATTACATTTTCGTCCTTTTTTTACATTTTCGTCCGTTTTCATCCGTTTTCGTCTGATTTCTTACGTTGACCGGGTTTTTTACGTTTTCGTTCGATTTCTTACGTTTTTGTCCATTTTTTACGTTTTCGTCCGTTTTATTACAATTTCGTCCGGTTATTTACGTTGTCGTCTGATTTCTTACGTTTTTGTTGTTTTTTAACTTTTCGTCTGTTTTTTACATTTTCGTCTGTTTTTTAAAGTTTTCGTCCGATTTCTTACGTTTTCGTTCGTTTTCGTCAGTTTTTGGACGTTGTCTTCCATTTTTTGACTTTTTCTCTGATTTCTTATGTTTTATCCGTTTTCTTACGCTTTGTACGTCTTTATACATTTTCGAAAACAGACAAAAATGTAAAAAATGGACGAAAACGTAAAAAAACGGACGAGAACGTACAAAAGCAAACGAAAACGGACGTAAAGGTAAGAAAATGGACGAAACATACGAAAACGTAAAAAAATGACCAAACGTAAGAAAAGTATAAAAGCGGACGAAAACGTAAAAAAACGGATGAAAACGTAAAAAAACAGACGAAAACGTAAGAAATCGGACGAAAATGTAAAAAACAGACGAAAACTTAAAAAATAGACGAAAATGTAAGTAATCAGACGAAAACTTAAAAAAATGGACGAAAACGTAAGATATTCAACGAAAATGGACGAAAACGTGAAAAAATGGACAAAAACTTACAAAATAAGACAAAAACTTAAGAAATCAAACAAAAACGTAAGAAATCAGAAGAAAACGTAAGAAAACAGTCGCAAACGTAAGAAATCGAACGAAAACGTAAGGAATCAGACGAAAACCTAAGAAAACAGATGAAAACGTAAGAAATCGGACGTAAACGTAAGAAATCAGACAAAAACGTTAAAAACGGACTAAAACGTAAGAAATTGGACTAAAACGTAAAAAACAGACGTAAACGTAAGAAATTGGACTAAAACGTAGAAAAATGGACGAAGACGTAAGAAATCGGACGAAAACGGAAAAAAAACGAAGGAAAACGTAAGAAATCAGACGAAAACGTAAAAAACGGACGAAAACGTAAAAAACGGGCGAAATCGTAAAAAACAAACGAAAACATAAAAAACAAAGGGAAACGTAAAAAATTCGTAAAAACGGACGAAAACGTGCAGAAACGGATGCAAATGTATGAAAACGTTCAAAAAACGTATAAACGTAAAAAACGTTAAGATTTATATCAATCTTTAAGAAGTTGTAACTAATCAGGGTATTGGGCTTTTGGCGCATTCGACCCATTCTTGACACTCATTTGACATATTCTTGATTTTCACACAAAGAATGAGGTAACCCATTTGCACCATCACTTT
>BQNB010014239.1:59425-75564 GCA_026074375.1 Tanacetum coccineum
GTTAAGCAGTTAAAGTTGGTTAAAACCAACTTTCACAACTGTTTTTCAACAGTTACACGACTAGCAGTACTAACTACTTAGTACTAGCAGTACTAACTACTTAGTACTGCTAGTGGAAACATAGTAAACCTACTTAGTACTGCCAACACTTAGTGCTAGCAGTACTAACTACTTAGTATTGCTAGTGGAAAACTAAGTGCTAGCAGTACTAACAACTTAGTACTGCCACTGTAATTTTGTCATGGTCGAAAACATATTAACTCAACGAGTGTGTACTCCACACTTTCCTAACTCGTATCCAAGCTAAGTATGAAATCTCATTAGTCTCTAGTAAATCGTCATTACCTAAATGGCCGTTGATAACACTAAAATCACCAACAAAAAGCACACATTTTTTTTAACCGGATGTGATTAAAAAAACTTAAAGATTTTTTCCAAAATTAACATTGGAACAACATAACTTGATCCATGTGTGTAGCTGAAATTTTTTGTTTAGGATCAATTTAAATATATACGCTTAGGTCCACATTACCACCAAAACCATTAGAAAGGAAACAAGAAAAAAAAAACTTGAACCAGCAAGTTAACCCCCACTTCTACGAAACAAGTTATCATTTAAAAAATTCGGAGATAAACATAAGTTGATCGGTTACGTTCTCTAAAAAAATTGTATGAACTTACAAAAATAGTTAAGTAGTGTTCCAATGTTAGTCAAAATACTACTGATTAAGATATTACTCTTATATACAATTCACAAATGGACGGTGGCACTGTAGCTGTATGTGCATTGACTACAAGTGTACAGTACCGGCCCAAAATCTAGCCCAAATCTGGCCCAAAGTTAAAAAAATATTACATAACCGACCTCAAATTTTAAATGTTTCGACTTTTTTACATAATTTTTAAAAATTAAAATTAAATAAAGGCCCCTCATGTTTCTTTTATTCGCAACTATTTTTTACATAAATTTTTTAACATAAAAAATATCGGACTGAACAATTGCCTTGGACACGAATAAAAAATGAGACCAGTATTGATATGTTCCATCCATGAGTACGATTTTATAAAAAATGTTGAAGTTTAATATACATTTTTAAAAAGATATTCACATGTTACTCACAATAAAAATATTTTAAAAAAATGGTACACTGTTTTGTATTGATAAAAAATTAGTAACAAAAAAACGACAAAAAAGGCCCTCAAATTCACTAATTACGACTTTTTTATACAACAAGTTTTCTTTATCAGTATGTAGCAAACATATGGCGCACTTTTAATGAAAAATACAACCTTTTAAATTACGACCAAAACGAGTTCAATATTAATACGCTTTAAACGTGCGTACGATCTTATAAAAAATATTAAAGTTCAACACACATTCTTATAAATAAATATAAAAAAATATAGTAGCCTTTCTTTAAAGTTTCATAAACCGTGTTGCCCCCGCCGCAACGCGCGGGTTAAATTCCAACTCGTTGATTTTATGCGCCACAATATTTCTTATTTTTCAACAAAATTTTGTTCAAACATTAAGCTTGAAAAGTCAAACGAGCCACCATTTGTAGAAACAAGAAGCCTGTGTTCAAAGAGTTCAAAGATCGCATAGGTCATGGTGTATTAATTAATTAAGCAACTTTTTTATAAACTATTTCTGTTAAGTTTTATAATTGTCATCTATTTTTTTTTTGAACATAATAATTGTCATCTCATGTAAGTTGATCATGAGATTTTCTTGAAGTCTATGAAATTATACTTTTGTACATGTTACTTAGTTTTTAACACAAATTAATATGTACGAAATGGTTAAATATTTAAAAAACCATATAATACAACAACTTGCAGGGGAAGATATAAAAATGAGATTATTTTCCTTAAATGATTCAACTTGGACTCGCAACCTTTAAATTCTCCCACGTTGCATGAGCTTTGATTTTCTGCTTCCTAGCTAGTCAACAAATGTGTATCCCATTTTTTCCCTATAAATTTCACTCCACTTTTGCACATAAACCACAACCAAACATTACTCAGTAGTCACTGATTTCTCTCCTCATACACAAATTCCAGATATGGCTAGAGTCCTTGAGTACAAAATTCTCGTAACACTTTTCGTGTTACTTAACTTGGCCTTCTTAATAAGTGCACGACCATTAAACATTCTAAATACAGTTGCTTGTCCTGACGACAATAGTAATGTTTTTAATCATTTCTCTTTGGGATCCATTTTAGATGCAGGACCAAGTCCCGGCATAGGACATGGGGTCGAAGACAAGGCCATAGTAGGAGGAATCAAGGCTGGGCCTAGTCCTGGAATCGGACATGGGTATGCATTGGGTGGAATCAAAGATGGACCAAGTCCTGGAATCGGGCACAAGTTTGTAAATGCTCCAACGCTTGGAGAACTTAAAAAATCTGGTCCAAGCCCTGGTGCTGGTCACTAGTGCGGTCGATTGTTCCTAAACATGCTCTTTTCGTATAGACTAATATTCATTGTTCTTTCTTCAGCATTCAGAAAACACATTTGTTGTTGGCAGTGAGCATTGATTCACATCCACTTATTCAAAAAATTTCGTTTTTGTTAATTTAAAATATTACGTAGTACTTTTTTATTTCATTATTGTTGTATTTTTTGTTCATGCATGTTCAAATGATCCCAATTTTTGGCTGAAATGATGATACAAAACAGTCTCCTAATTTGCAAACTGTCTTAACTTTTATACAGAATTCAATCAAAGTCTTAATTGTTACAGTTGTTAAGACAAATACGACAATAATTCTTTAGTAAATCATTACTTATGTATGATATTCTTGCTTCTATTTTGTGAAAAATTTCCGAACATTTGTTACGTTCTAAAACCAAACATCTGGACGAACATAAGATCTCGTATAGATATGTATGGACTTTCTTCCATATAGTTGAAATGCAAACTATCAAACTCTTTCCCCTTTTCCCATTCCTACAACTTGCAAGACCAATGCTATTCTTTTCTACTTTTCAAGTTGGAATGTTTCATTATATTGGCATGGCCGGAATGATTATTTACTTGGAATGGTCTCATGTTGGAATGCTTTTGCTAGTTGCAACGGTTTCTTCGAGTCGATCGGACTCTTTTCATTGCCTATAAATTGAGGCATTCTTGGAGAGTTTCAATTTTCAGACACACTGTTGGAATGTATGGTAGTTGGATTAGCCGTACACAACTAGAAATGTGTGAGCCTATTGGGGGCACACACGTTAAACACATAGAGTGCGTTTAAAACTTCACGTACGTTTCTAAAGTAAACCTAAAGACCAAAAACGACTAGACAATAATTCTAAGGCCGTCCTAAAGGGTGTAGCCGGCCTAGGAATATTCTAGAGGGTATCTAGGTTCGTTGGATGTGGAGATAAGAAGTGTGGAGGAGTTGTGATAAGAATTGAACTCAAGGTTTCCTATTCTTATCACAATTAGGGTTGAGGTAGTATATATATACCCTCATCTAGTAACACAGACGTGTAACACAACCCTAAACACATAAACATATCGTCCCTTCCCTCCTCTCCACTTACAGCAGCCGATCAAACAAAACCCTAATTGAGTTTGTTTGATTTTCGGTTCCTTATTTACTCACTGCTCAAATTCGGTAGACCCATAAAGGATTTTAGAGGTGTGATTCGATCCCACCATTGTTTCAACAGGTGTATAACGTTGGTTTACTTGTTCTCAATTGTTGATAGAAGGTAGAGGCGATCTAGGGAAGTGTTTGGTGATTTTCGTTGGGTTCTGTCCATTTTCAATAGAACATAAATCGGTGAAACCCTAGCTTCCCACTTCTGGTTTTCGGTACAGGTTAAAGAGGTTTCATTTGGTACTTAATTCAGGGGTATTTGGTATACAATAGTTGTTTGGGTTATACGTGAGGTTGGACTAGCATCTGGGCGTGCTTGTTAGACGTGTTTGTGTGAGCACTCGTAGAGGTGGAAACTTATCCACTTAGTTTCATTTGCTATTGACTTCAAGGGTTAGTTTCCTATGTTTCCCTTTTGTTTATTTATTGTGTGTTAATCATATGCATCTTACTTGATCCATATCTGCTGCGTACTTGTAGTGTTAATGGTTAACATGTTATCAAATCCCAACAGTGGCATCACGAGTCAACTCGTTTGGTGTTTTATGGGTTACACACATATTAAACACGCTAGGGCTGCATGAAATCTTGTTTATTTATTGTTTTATTAGAAAATTATGGCAATTATATGCAATACTTGCCATAAATAATGAATAAACACCTAGAATCAATTCTAATGTAACTTGATAAAAAGAGAATAGATTAAAATTAAATGTTAATTAAGCTGCCATGTTACTCTATTCTTGATTTATCTCGGCCTTAAGACTCACGCAATCATGTTATATGATGGATGTGGCGATCTAGGTACTTTAGCAGAAAACCTAGTGAGAGTCTTTTGGTTCTCCAATTAGGGAAGACTCTTTTGAGAACTCGAGGCATTATATGATTTATTGCTTTCAATATAAGAGTTTGTTTTCAATTTTACTCCAATTTTCTGTCTGTTTTAATTTCTTATATGTGATATGCCATGTGATGCTCATTATTTGCAAATGACTTTATGAAACTCTAAAACGGACTAATACTTATAGAGAAATTTGAATTGTACATGTCTAGTATTACACACGTAAGCATACTCCTTGTGACCTGTTATGTGTTATTTGCGAAACGGGGGTTTTTGGACAAATTTAATACGGACATTAAACTATGAAATTTGATTTTTTGTGTAATTTTAGTTTTTATGTGCGTAATATGGGGTTGAATTGATCTTTAATCTTATCCCGCCCCACTACATGCTTCGGCATATGAGGGAATTATTAGAATTACTTGTGTCTTCGGATGCATGTAGGAGTACAATATAGGGTTTGATCAATTTGTAATCCCACCATATTGGCAAGTATAAAACTAATGTTAACAAAAGGGGTTTCTTAACATAAAATAGCATCATTAGTCAATTGGAAGTACGGCTCACCCATTGTTGAACAAACTACAAGAGAAGTTTAAGGCGGATTTTGCTACGACTCCCCAAAAGAAGTCAGGTTTTTAATACGCTTCGCGCTGACCTGTTTATCCGCTTCTTTATGCGTTCAAAATGGAGCTACCGAGAACATTTGATAAAATGATGTCTATACCAAAAGGTTAACAAAATGTTTTCTTAACTTTGTGCTACAAGTTGTTTTGCATACTTCTTGTACACGATTTTGTCACATTTATGTGTATACCCTTATATGAAATTTTAAGTCTATGCCAGCCAAAATTAGAACACGTGCATTTGGTTTGACCTCTCTGGTCAGACCTCAGGGCCTTTCCAACCCATGGCGAATTTTTTCATAGGTCAAATCTATGTCAATTTTCGCACGTACTTTTTTGGTGGACTTAAATCGAGTTACCTGGTCAGACCTCGGACCCGAGGCATAAGATGAGACCAAATATGCTTTTGACATTACTATAGACATTACTATAAGAGTTACTAATGTCATTAGTCTCGTAAATCTAAGAGTTGCATTACATGCAATTAACGCTCGTCGCTTACCTCTTGCCCTGCTTGTTTACACGTTGGTCAGACCTCCGGTAATAAGTGGGATGACAAGTTGGATCTTAGTCTTATTAGTAATTTTAGTGTAGTTAATACTTTTAAGAATTTTTAATCGACAATACTAATATTTGAACTTTTTCTAATTGTAGATGACAACCTCGTCAGCTAACAATTCGGTCTTCAGGGGTTTCTTCGAGAAACAAAAACTGACTGGACCCAACTTTATTGATTGGTATCGACAACCTAGGATGTAACTCACAATTGAGGATAAGTTGAATTATCTAGAGTAGCCACTTCCACCTGATCCTGTAGCTCTAGAGGGTCAGCTAGTTGCTCCTGAAATCACTGCAGCTCATATTGCTTGGATTAAAGGATCAAAAGAGATTGCTGGACTCATGCTCATGACCATGGAACCAGAGATCAAACAAATCTAGAAAACTCATGCTTATGATATTTACAGGAGTTAAAAACTCGGTTTAGCGCTCCAACAAGAGAGCAGGTAGCTTCTTCAGACTGTGCGATAATTTCACTCTTTGCAAGCAGGAAAGAAGGGCAGTCTTTTAGCACGTACGTTTAAAATGAAGGGCTGTATAGACAAACTAGAGCGTTTGGGGGCCACCCCGTGCACTCAACCTTTGAGTGAGTCTTATAAAATCTCACTGCGTACGAATTGACAGTTTTGTGTAGAATTACAACATGCACGGCATGGGGAAAACAATTACGAGTTGCATGCTATGCTAAAGCTCTATGAGCAAACATCGCCCCAAAACAACGCACCTTCTCTCATGCTATCGAGCAGTAAGTTCTAGAAAGGGAACAATAAACACAAGAAACTGCAACCCCAACTGGCTACTAGGGGACAAAATCAAGAAAAGGGGGAAAATAAGCTCACTTGTGCTCCCCAAACCCAAGATTCCCCCTCCACCCAAGAGGGAAAATCCAGCCAATGACTCAATCTATCATGAGTGTGGTAAGACAGGTCACTGGAAGAGGAACTGTCCTCAGTACTTAGCCGAGTTACTGAAGAAAAAGAACACACTCAGAGCAGTGGTTCCAGGTATCTTCACATAGAACTCGATACTTTCTTTAATAGATTATGGATCTAATGACACTGTTGTGGTACTCATATTTGTATAAACAAACACGGTCCTAGAGCAAGTAGGAAAACTAAAGCCGATGGCTCTTAGCTTATACGTGGGCAATGGTCAACGTGAAACTGTTGAAGGAATTGGCGTTTTTCATTTATGTCTCCCAAGTGGATTAGAGATTGTTTTGAACAATTTTCATTATGCTCCCTATAGGATACTTCTGTTTCCCCGGATTGTACGAAGGATGGATTCTTAACTGCTCGTGAATAAAACAATTCACTTTTCTAGGAACAACATGGTTTATTTTAGTGCTATCGCAAGGGATGGTGTTTATGAAATTGATTTGACTAATTCTTATGTAAATGATAGTTCTATATATACTGTAAGCTACAAATGAGCCAAGTTAGACTTGGACTCTGCTCTCTTATGGCATTGTCTTATTGACACGATTAGCAGAAACCGCTTAATGAAATTTGCAACATGATGGACTTCTCAATTCAACTGACCTTAGGGATTTCGAAAAATGCGGCTCTTGTATGTCTGGAAAGATGGCAAGGAAACCTTTCACACATCAAGTGGAAAGGGCCAAAGATCTACTTTGACTAATACAAACCGATGTATGTGGCCCATTTAAGATTATGTCAAGACAAGGAGCGGGATACTTCTTCACTTTCACTGACGACTTTAGTCGTTATGGTTATGTTTACTTGTTAAAGCATAAACATTAAGTGTTTGAAACTTTCAAAGTGTTTCAAAAGGAAGTAGAAAATCAACTCTGTAAGACCATAAAATCGCTACGTTTTGATCATAGGGGCGAGTATATGAGTCAAGAGTTTTTGGATCATCTAAAGGATCATGGGATTATCGCCCATCGTACTCCTCTTTACACGCCACAACACAATGGTGTGTCGGAGAGGAGAAATAGAACCCTATTGTATATGGTTCGATCCATGATGAGTCAAACAACTATTCCAAAGTCCTTTTGGGATTATGCTCTTGAGACTGCTACACGCATTCTCAATATGGTTCCAACTAAGAAGGTTGAAAATACACCATACGAAGTATGGCATGGGCAAGCCCCTAAGCTGTCTTACTTAAAAGTCTGGGGTTGTGAGGCACTTGTTAAGCGAGATACTCTTACCAAGCTTGACAAGTTAGAACCCAGGTCTATTAAGTGTATCTTTATAGGATACCCAAAGGAAACGATGGTATAATTCTTCACTACTACCACACCTGAGAATAAAGTCCTGTTGCTCAAATGCAGAATTCCTAAAGAAAGCTTATAACTCAAGAGCAAGTGGAGTCTAGAAGATCTTGAAATTATTCAAGAAGAAGATACGCATCCTTCTATAGATACTAGCTTACATCATGAAGAGGATGATCTATAACTAGATGAACCTCAAAGTGATATCATTCCCATTCGTAGGTCCACAAGGACACGAAATGCCCCAAATCATATGTGGCTTTATACATATATCTGGAGGAGCATGATTTTAAGTGATCTGGTGAACCCTCCTAAACTATAAAGCTACATTGTTAGACCCTGAGTCTGATAAATGGCTGAGTGCTATGAATGTGGAAATGCAATTCTTGAAAGACAACGAAGTTTGGGACTTAGTTAATCTTCCTCCTAACAGCAAAACCATTGGCAGCAAGTGGCTCTTCAAAAAGAAGACCGACATGGATGGAGCTGTACACACCTATAAAGCTCGTCTTATGGTGAAGGGCTATACTCAAACCCAGGATTGATATGGAGGAAACCATCCTCTCCTGTTGTAACAGACGATTAGAGCTATTAGGATTCTTATAGCCATAACAACGTTTTATGACAATGAGATTTGGCAAATGGATGTCAAAACTGCCTTCCTCAATGGATATCTCTCTAAAGAGGTATACATGGAGCAACTTGAAGGTTTTGTCAATCCAAAATATCTAAACCAAGTATGCAAGCTCAAGCATTCCATTTATGGGCTTAAGCAAGCATCAAGGCAATGTAATAAACGATTTGATGATGAAATAAAGAAATTTGGTTTCACTCCAAAATCGTGATTTGCCAAGTGTATATCTAATAAGCTAGTAGAGAAGTAAGTCACTTTCCTAATCATGTAAATCGTGACAAATAATCAAGGGAAACAACCATTCCAATGTTACAAGATGTAAAATCCTACCTTAGAAGGTGTTTTGCTATGAAAGATTTAGGTGAAGCTGCATATATTCTTGGAATCAAGATCTACAAAGATAGATCACGGCGGTTAATTGGTTTGTGTCAAAGTGCTTATATCAAAAAAATCTTAAAGCGATATCACATGGAGAATTCCAAACGTGGAAGTATCCCCATGCAAGAAAAGCTTAGATTGAGTAAATCACAAGGTGCTTCAACACCTGCTGAATTGAAGCGCATGCAAAATGTTCCATATGCCTCGGTTGTGGGTTCTATTATGTATGCTGTGAGATGTACTCGCCCTGATGTTGCGTTCGCTTAGAACATAACAAGCCGATTTTAACAGAATCCAAGTGATCTTCACTGGACTACTGTTAAGAACATTCTGAAGTATCTGAGGAATACTAAAGACATGTTTCTAGTTTACGGAGGTGATATTAAATGAGAGCTCAGGGTTTCTTGTTACACTGATGTTGGATATCTGACGGATGCTGATGACCTCAAGTCTCAGACTGGATATGTGTTCATTTTAAATGGAGGTGTTGTTGATTAGAAGAGTGCCAAGCAAAGCATTTTCGCTACTTCATCTACAGAAGCTGAGTATATTGCTGCCTATGATGCTTCTAAGGAAGCCATTTGGGTTAGGAAATTCATTTCTGGGCTTGGTGTTGTTCCTACAATTGAAGAACCCATAAATATGTATTGTGATAATACTAGAGCAATTACCATAGCTAATGAATCTTGAATCACTAAAGGTGCTAGGCATTTTCGTGCCAAAGTTCACTACCTTCGTGAAGTTATTGAATTTGGTGACATAAAGTTAGAAAAAGTTCACACATATGACAACTTAGCTGATCCTTTTACTAAAGCGTTGGCTTTTCCAAAGCATTCAGAACATACTAGGAATATTGGAATGCTTCCAGCTAGTAGTCTCATGTAAATCTGTGTTTATTAGTTGTTTTTAAAATAATGGGATTGGTTAATAGACAATTTTATTTTCTGATAAATAAAGATACGAGGTATTTGTTTTCATATATATAATAATTGTTATCCTATATTTGCATATTTAATCCTTGAATGGTTTATCATTCTAAATATGTCCATTGTCGGTTAACAATATGGGAGTATTGTTACATAAGGCAAATGTGAGTGTTGGTCAATATTCTTTGAATATATGGATGGTTCCCACCAAACTCATATGTTATTCACAAGGGATGCATATTGGACACCCCAACCTTCGAAAATTACTTTATGGATCCGTTGTCATAAATAAAATTTCGAAAATGGTTAGTTAAGTCATCCTTAGACTTGAGAATGCAAACAAGTTCTGGTATGTGTGGATATCACTTTTTAATTCTAAGTCAAACGATGTCCTGAAAATGGTAGTTATAAAGACTATTATTGAAAGTGATGTGAAGCAGCATTTACAACACTTGTATTCAACAAAGAATTTGTTCCTCCACTTGATGTGCAGAATGATACCTTTAGCGCCTCTCCAGAATTAATCAGATAATTGTTTGGCCGAACCCAAAGGGTAATGCAAAATGATTATTGATTACATTTGGTATATCTGAATTAAGTTCTATAGCGAGAATCTAAATGGTTAAACTATATGGAATGAGTTAGGATCCATATCCATGGTTTAATGGTATTTAAACAAAAGGATGATTATATCAAGAGATACATAACCATGCTACTGAGAATGTTTTTAAAACTTGATCTAAGATATTTCTAGTTTAAACAATGAATGTGAGTGTTGCTAGATGTTTCCGTCATTAAGTATATGGGTTGTATGCTACTCCAACTCCAAATGGGAGCTGTTGGAATATGTGGTAGTTGGATTAGCCGTATATAACTAGAAATGTGTGAGCCTATTGAGGGCACACACGTTAAACACATAGAGTGCGTTTAAAACTTCACGTACATTTCTAAAGTAAACCTAAAGACCAAAAATGACTAGACAATAATTCTAAGGCTGTCCTAAAGGGTGTAGCCAGCCTAAGAATATTCTAGAGGGTGTCTAGGTTCGTTGGATGTGGAGATAATAAGTGAGGAGGAGTTGTGATAAGAATTGAACTCAAGGTTTCCTATTCTTATCACAATTAGGGTTGAGGTAGTATATATATACCCTCACCAAGTAACACAGACGTGTAACACAACCCTAAACACAGAAACATATCATCCCTTCCTTCCTCTCCACTTACAACAACCAATCAAACAAAACCCTAATTGAGTTTGTTTGATTTTCGGTTCCTTATTTACTCACTGCTCAAATTCGATAGACCCATAAAGGGTTTTAGAGGTGTGATTTGATCTCACCATTATTTCAACAGGTGTATAACGTTGTTTTACTTGTTCTTAATTGTTGATAGAATGTAGAAACGATCTAGGGAAGTGTTTGGTGATTTTTGGTGGGTTCTGTCCATTTTCGGTAGAACAGAAATCGGTGAAACCCTAGCTTCCCTATAACAACCAGCAATTTTCATAAATATAAATATCCATCTATTAGGTTAGATGCAATATACTATCTATCCATTATATATGAACTCACCTTTTTCAGGGAAATTTTTCGCTTTATTACATTACTTGCTTTGCTAATATCTCTATATGCAATGTATCTTGCATAACTAAAGTTAACGAGCTCACACAACCTACCTATGGCAATCCTATCTTCATATATGTCAAGAAAATATCATAACATGTCAAGTCAATATCATAATATCATTTTTACAAAGTACATTACTCATATAATGTACCATTTGCAACGTTATATCAAAACGGGCTTTAAACCGTTATCGTATGCCTTCAAAACCCTAATTCCATAAAGAGTTAACATCTAAAGTGAATGCACAAGCTACTAAAGCATATGTACAAGTAACATAACATCTCATATGAATATACATTCTCTCCAAAGAAAGGTACAAGTCTTTAATACATAATGTACAAGTCATTAATGCACGATATCTAAAATAGCCATTTTAACTCTGTTTTCCTAAGTAATCTTGTACAATCTATCAAGTACAAGTTACAAGCAAGTCATGCATTACATTTTCAATCCATAATCATTCTCATTTCATAAAATTACAAGAAACCAAGATTAGAAACCCTAACCCGAGCTAAATAGTAAACCATGACCCGTTTATCGATTTTTATCCGTTTTAAACCTCAACCAACACTCAAATAAGTTGTAATAACTTATTTTACGACCATGTCAATCCTATTTCATCATCATTTCATCATTTCATTTCATTTATACGTAAAATGAATCCGAGAAACCCTAAACGTACCAAAATGGAACATTTGACCCGTTTACTCATTTTTAACCATTTAAACCTCCAACAATTAATCAAGTGCCATTGTAAACTCATGATATGAGTTCATAATCTCTAATCTATCATTTTCTTAGCAATGTACAAGAATTATAAGCTAGAAAACCCTAAATGAGCCATAATGAACCCGTAACCTAGTTTTATTCATTTTGACCCATTTTAAGAACTCCTTTGCACAATAGCACCTCAATGACTCACCCACATGCACTCCTAAGTAGCTTATGTAGCTGCTATAGTCCTTTCTTGGTCAAAAATGAGGCCACAACCTCTTCTTTTTACCTATGGCAGCCGCGACAAGCATCTAAGCCATCCAATACCTTAATCTACTATCCTAGCCTTGCTAAATCACTCAATAGCTTCACCACATCATTAGGTAGCATGTCCAAGTGTTCTAGATCAGATTACAAAGCTTCCTTAGCTCCCTTGGTCTTGTTCGACTATATATAGGACTCCAAATCCCTCATTACAACTCGCACCCACCCTTTTCTCTCTATAACCCATATAGGAAGCAATCCTTTGCTCCAATAAGTTCTATGAAGATCTAAGAGAAGTAAGAAAGCGAAGCTTTGAAGATTTGAAGACCCGAAGCAAGAAAACTAGGCGTACGAAGCATTTTGACCCATTTCGACCCATACGACTCCATTTTCGATCCTTGAAGCTCAAACCCAGGTTCTATATCATCATACCTGCTCCTATACTCTTATTACATCTCTATGATCATGTATGAACCCTTGTTTAATCCATTTTCATAAAAATCTAGGCGTTATGCCATTTTGATCCAAAACCGAACCTAGAAACCCTAATTTTTGTGTTTTTCTTAAAACTAAATGTTATAATGACTAAATGTTGTTATAATCTATCCTAACATGCTTAATTAATGTTAAAATAACCACTTTATTGATTATTGAAGGAATTTGAACTTAAAACCCGCGCGTTTTCATTTTGAAACCCTAATTTGACCCGTTTTGCTTCCTAGCTTAACGAATCGTTATTTTAAACTTTCGTTATGTTAAACCTTCATATTTTAGTTTATTATAACCTATAAATATCTTTTGAAATGTTAAAATAAGCTTGCATGACAATTTAGACATGTTTTGTAAATATTATCCATGCAAGGGGTATATATCGTAACTTTCATAAACTTATAACTAAAAGGACTAAAAATGTTATTTTATCAAAGTTATAACTATAGGGGTCTATTATGTCACTTTCCAAAGTGCAAGGTTTACTTTGTATATCTTTTACACTTGAAGGACCAAACTCGTAAAAGTGCAAACTCCAAGGGTATATTATGCCATTTTTCATTCTCAAGGGTCTAAAATATAACATTTTGAAAAAGTATAAAAATATATTCAAAACATTACGAGACATAACTTTAATTAACGCTTGACGTGCTTAAAATTTCCAGTTATTAAGCAAAACGTTTAAAACCGATTATACCGTATCACAATACTAGGGAGCTTCATATTAAGAGATTTCATCTTGGTATTACGTTCTGACTGAATTGTTGGGTTTACGATTTAAAGTGCCCTAGCTCCTCAAACGTTTACTGAATGACCTCTGAATTATGATGGCCCGAACAGTGATACAATACTCCATGATAATTCAATCAAAGATGATACTCATTATAATGTAAAACATATTCAATCAAACTAAGACTTGACATATTACCCCAGGTTGCGTGTGACGAAGCCGTTACTCTCATTCCATATACCTTTGCTATCACTCAGATTTCCCTATACTATTAAGGTGAGTTCATAGCCTCGCATTTCAATCTCTTAAATGATTTATAAACCCGCGAGGGGGATACATGCTATAAACCATGAGTGCAATTGTTTTCTGTATGCTATTCTGATTTATTATTGCCTAAGTAACTATTTGCCTTTAAGTCCCCAATATCATGAACCGTTAATTACTCTACGGAGTAAGCGTGAATGTTGTGAATAGATCTATTTGGGTTGGACTCCCCGTTGGTGTACCCAATCATACCGGTAACTAATTGCACATCATTAGAATATAATTGCGGGTGTTTTGGCAAAGGCACCTGTTAGGGCTATAACGTATCAAACATATCCCAAGGCTTCGGATTCATGAGCTAATGGCAATAATATTTATTTTATAACGGGTGTATAACAACGTAACCCAATATCAAATTTGCATTCAAATTATTTAACTTAAACCTATGAATATCATTCAACCTTTGTGTTGACTTTTTAGCATGTTTTATCTCAGGTAACTAATAGCACGGAGTGGCGAGGACTTGAAGATGGCAAAACCGTTATCATTCAAACTTTGTATTTTAGATTTTGGGACCTCTCGTTTATAAAAACTCTGAAGAAATAATAAATGATAACTAATCTTTCAAAAACGACTCTTTTTTATTCGTCTTCTATGATTATGACTGTTGTATCTTGAAGTAATATCCCAGATTAGCTTCCGCTGCTATATGTAAAAATGAGGGTATTACAGATTTGGTATCAGAGCCAACGTTATAGAGAACAAGGTTGAAACCTTAACTATAACTACTTTTCTTTGTCCATCTAAGAAAGTCCTCCATGCCACTATATCCCCCAGAATGGTATGTAAAGATACATAACTATTATATTATTAAATAAATAACTTATATTATTTATCGCTGGGTTGTTATCAGAATGATGCCTTCTCCCGATCGTCCTACTTTCAATATGAAGGATGCCTTTTCCTCAAACTTCCCAAACTGTCTTCCTTCGGCTTCTCCGGATTATATCCCAACCTCACCGGGAAAAACTTACTCTAGTTCTTCCAACTCATTTGGAATTGTCCTGATAACTTTACCAACTCTTTCGTTATTTCATGATGATCCTTACATGAAAGCTTTGCAAGCCTTTTATACTAAAAAATCACCTATCCCGCCTCTAACTATTATACCTCCATCTTCAATACCTAAACCTCAAGAATCCTTTCTTCCGGAAGAATTTCTTTCACCTAAGAAACGAGGCCAATCATCTTCTTCTTCCCTACCTCAAGCCTTTGAGATAGGCGAAAGTTCTCAAAAGACAAGCATAGAGCGTCATGAGGAACAAATCGAGGAAATTCTAAATCATTTAGAAGAACTCTCTTTCAATCGTATTGAGCATATAGAAGATAAAGTTGAAGGTCTCGGAAAAGGATGAGTAATCATCCAACAAGATTTCGATACTTTAGAAGCTGAACTCCAACAAGCTCGTGCCTAAATTACCAAACTTCAGAGGAAACAAATGTGTAGCAACCATAAGATTTCTCTAGCCCGCTTTAGGATTACTGAATTGGGAGACATCACCAACGACATGCAGATTCGTCACGAAGCAGATATAGAAAATCTCCAAGACTCCATCAACGAAATCAAGAACCGTATGGAATGATCATCCAACTTCTAGCTTAAATTCCAGTTTTAGCTTTTAACCTAGCCACGGGATGTGTGGTATAAATAAAAACGCTTGTCAAATCTTGACTATGTATAGTACTAAGGCAAGTTGTTCTTAAATATAAAGGCAATCCCGTTATCTACCTTGTTGTTTCTAAATCCTGCTTTATGCATCTCATCATTCATCATTCATTCATCATCATTCATTCATCATTCATCCATCATATGCATCATTATATTTGTCGTCATATCGTAACCTCTACCCAAAACTTCAATATCACTATTGTTAAATATGCTTAAAGTTCAAAAATGAGCATTTCTCTTTAAACATTTTAAGCATTACTCTTGTGATATCATTCTTATTATGTGTTATCTATTGTTGATAGAATGCCTCCAAAAAGAGCATCAACATCTGAAGCACCGGCTATGACTCAAGATGCCATTAGAAAGTTAGTTGTTGATAGTTTCACCTTGGCTTTAGAAGCTCAAGCTGCAACAATGGCAAGTGCTAGTAATCCCGACAGGAACACATGTCCTACTGGAACTCCTATAGTAAAGACAGGAAGCTATAAAGAGTTCATTAGCTGTCAACCTTTCTACT